>NQII01000241.1:481872-502481 GCA_002778355.1 Clitarchus hookeri | reverse complement strand
GCCAAGGCAGAATCAGCTCTCATCACTAAACACAGCCCCGTGCCATTCATCCCTCCAATACATCATTTTTGACACCATCAGGGGCAGGCTGCACGGTGATGCGGTGTGAGAGGAAGCCTGGCGAGCTGCACCCTTGATCGTAGATCAGCGTCCAGCAAACGGTTGGTGATGGTCCTAGCTGTCACCCTGGGTGCAACCGTGAACCTAACCTGTGCGGCGGTCGCCGTGCGATTTGCAGTGGCTGCTCATTCTGATGCAGTCCAGGTGGGAATCCGTATGCCGCTGCCGTCCGGAACCAGGTTGACGAGCATGTGCACCATCGTTAGACCACCGGCACCACCAATGATGCACCTTACATCCTACGCATTGGTCAATTCTTCGGAAGGACCATCCAGTCTCCCTCAGGTCCACAATACGACCTCGTTCAAAGTCCGTTATTGCAGACATGTGGTCGTATATGCCGTCATGGCATGTCTACAATGCTTACTACACACAGGCCAATACTTGAAACAACAGACTACCCTTCCACCGAGTCAACTCCAGTTGTATTGGGCTCAACGGTGTTATACCTAGCATGTGGTTCCTACTCTGTCCACAGCACAGTACTGTTAGGTAATCATTGCATGTACTGCCCTCTATCAGTGCCTCATGCGCATATGGTGTTTCTACGTCGCCACTTTAGTGGTGGCATTGGACAACCAAAGGTAGTTACAGTTCTTTTTGTGAAAGGGCTAGCTAGACCACTGATTTTCTCATAGATTATTCAGTTAAGCTAGATTTTGAAGGCTGGTTAGTAACTACACCAGATATTGAAGTCTCATCAGCTCTACCAATCAAGTGGTAGTATTCTGACAATTTTGTTAGTCTTCTCTAAAGAGACGCTAATTTGTACTAATTGTCACGTGAACCTGCCAAGTTACTTAAGACAAGCCATGAGAATATGTGGCTAGTAGTTACTGTAGTTGAAGCCATATCACAAGTACAACAAAAGCAGCTTTTCGAATAAATTGTATCAGGCATCTATTAGGGTGATACCAGGGGACTGTTCCACAATAAGTCTTACCTGATACCACAGAAGTATGCAGCAGAAGCAGAGACTTTTCTCTGACAGATGGAGGAGTGGAAGGTTGTGAAGAAACAAGTCAGTCTCTAAGTTAACACCATTGTTTGTGTATGAAAAAAGCTAAATGGTACAGTTCATCTTTGTCTGGATGCCAGGGCTGTGAATAAAATTACTGTTAAGGACAGGGAAAGTCCTACACAGACTAGTGAAATACTGAGATGATATAGAGCTTCAGAGACATATGAGGAGCATTTGGAGCAAATGCATATATTGTCTAAATTAAGGGAAGTAGAAATAACTATTAGGTTGAGAAAGTTATTGTTTTGTAGTAGTGAGTTACCATTCCTAGGTCATGTTTTGACCCCTACAGGCATAGACTGCTCCAGATAGGTTACTGGCAATCGCAGTTTCGTGTGCTCAAGACAGTTAAGCAGCCTAGAACATTTCTTGGAATTATTGGATTCTACAGAAACTACTCTGATAAGATCCTCAATTAGCAGTATCATTGTTTTTGGAGGAGCAAATATTAAATGGTCCTGTGCAAGGAAAGAAGTATTTTCTGTTTACTGATGCTTAAGCATTTGGAGTAAAGTTGGCTCAGCAATACCAAAATGGTGTCGAGAGAACGGTTACAATGACAAGTCATACACTAAACAATGCCAAGAGGAATTATAACATACTGAGAGGGAAGCCTTTACAATAGTGTGGAGCCTGCAGAAGTATTGATATCTATTTTTGGTTGAAAAGGTTATTTTTCTCGCAGATCACATGGGTTTAACATGTCCGAAAACTGGTGAAACATTTGGTAGCAGGCTTACCAGATGGTGTTTACTAATACAGGAATATGACATTGAGATAAGACACATTAAGGGCAAGGAAAATGAAGCTGACATCACTGTAGCTAATCAAAAGCCAAGGAAATTTCTGGTTACAAGAAGTCATACTGCAACTACAGTGAGAAACAATCAAGAGATTAATAACATATTTGGGAACCTGAAAGCACACCAAGAGGCAGATGAGAAATGCCAGCAGTTAGTTCAGAAACTAGGTGAAGCAAGTCCTGCTGACAAAATTAATTTGCTGTTTTGTACCATGGCACCATTAGAACTCAGTTTGGGGAATATTAGAAACCAGTGATTCCAAGGAAGATGGTAAACAAGTTTGGTTTTAGGCCATGTATGAGCTACTAAAGTGTATGAAACTATTAAGAGGATTTTATGTTGGTCTGGTATGCGGAGGGATGTCACCAAAGTTGTAAGGTCATGCCTATCATGTCAGAAGGCAAACACTCTCAGGAAAATTTGAAAGGTGAATTGAAACCAATTCTCCCTAATAAGTAGGGACAAGATTTTGTGGTGTTATTTAAGGGGAATTTCGTTTTTAAAAAATACCAGATTTCAGTGTTATCTGTTTTATTATTAAAGCCAAAATTGTACTGTTATTTTAATGCAGGTTTTATTATCAAAAATTGATAATCAGTTAACAATAGTTTATCCATATATGCATAATAGCATGAAAATTTTATAATGTTTATGCAAATGAATGAACATGAAAAAGCATTTTATTTTAACCAAGATAATGCAGAGAATTAACTATAGGTGAAAAAAATCACTTTTTAGGATTTTAACTTTTATTTAACTCGTGTTGATATTGCTAGACTGGATTTTGTGTTGCAATTTTACAGGAATGTCTCCAATATGGTTTTATACAGAATCAAAACACTGCAACCTGGAAATTAAACTATTTTTATATTTGCTTTTATAATTTTGTTATTCTCGTTAAATTATAATTTTAATCTTATCCATACAGTATATGATATTTACTGCTGTTATTCACTCAGCCAAAATTACAACCACATAAAATTAATTTTTTTTCCTTCCCATTATCTGAAAACTTTAATTATTCTTATCACTCGGTTTCTGCAGATTTTGGCTAAATTTAATTTAATTTTGTGTTTTAACTGAAATTTTGGTTTTAGGTGGTGTATTGACTTGCATTTTGGTATTTGGTGTTGTATTAACATGCAATTTGGTGTTGTTTTGGTTTTATCACTATACACCTTGTAATCTTGTCTCTACTAACAGGTCATTGGAAATTATTTCTGTAGATTTATTTGGGCCACTGCCAAAGTCAAGTGTCAGGTATATTTTTGTGATTGTGGACATTTTCACCAAGTACGCGAAGCTATACGCAATAGTGAATGCTACAGCTAAGATTTTATTGGGCAAGCTAAAACTATTTGTTGAGATTGGCAAGCCAGAGATGGTTCTTTCTGACAAAGGAACACAGAAGTTAGGCGGNTAAGATTTTATTGGGCAAGCTAAAACTATTTGTTGAGATTGGCAAGCCAGAGATGGTTCTTTCTGACAAAGGAACACAGAAGTTAGGCGGTGTTCCTACCACTGCAGCTGCGAGACATTCGCAAGGTAACCCTGTCGAAAGGAGAATGAAAACTTTAGGCGCTACCCTAAGGACCTATTGCCACCAAGCCCAACAGAGCTGGAGAGATTATTTACCACTTGTAGAAGTAGTTATGAACCACACAGTGCATGTATCCACTAGTCCGACTCCTTACAAAGCACTCACTTGTCAATGTTCGGAAGTGCTGAATGCAAGTAACCTACTGAGACTACCTGAAGTGCCAGACAAGAGTATAAACAAGGCAGCGCTACTTAGGGAAGAGATTGACTTTGCGAACACACAACTCTATACAGCACAACACAGAAACACCATCAAAAGTGAATAAATTGGAAATGGGAACCCTTGTGCTTGTTAAATCAAATCCAGTTAAGTCAGTTACAGGCAAATGTAACAAGCAAACTATTTTATATTTGCAAAGGGTCCTATGAGATATTTGAATCTGTACAAGATAATTATGGGGTATGAGACCGCCTAATCAAGAAATTTATTAGCCGGTACATCACTGCAATGAAGCTGTTCCATGAACATATTGTTGAAGTGTGAAGACGTGATGCAGATATGAATGCCATGCAAGAGCAAAGTAACTGAGGCTAATGTAAGACAGGATATCGGAGAGAGCATTAATTCAGTAAGTTGAGCACGCGTTTACTGTGGTTGTAATATGTTATTGTCAAGTGTTATTATGTGCCTAGGCTAAGTTATAATTGATTTAAGGGCTGCTATGTATTGACGTGTGACGCTTCCTACCGTTATCTTTTTTTCGACTTTGTCTCATTTAAGTGCGCGCCATGTGCCCTGGAAGAAGAAAGAACCCCATCTGATCGTCTCCTAGACCAGGCTATCATCGCCTTAGGGAAATGTCAGATACCAAGGGGTCCAGCTATGATAAAAGGAAGTCACATCACTGCCCCGCCTATTCAAACGCGCAGAGAAGCAGCCAAATGGCATGCAAGAGTTTGCTACTAAGCGAGCGGCTGATACCGCCCGCATAGCTACCAAGGAACCCTGCCGCTACACGTCCGAGAGATAGCAACAGAGTCTCCACCTGATCCGAGCCCAAGGGGTGGCGGCCGAAGATGACCGAAGCGCCCGACACATGAAGGAGCCCCAGCTCGGGGTATATATGGGCTGATGCCCGGCCAAAACGCCAATTGTATCGTAGCTTGCGTTAGAGCACAAGTTGTGCTAACACTCTCTACCTTTAGCCACAGTCGTCCTTAGGACTCTCCTGAGACCTTCTAGAATTCTACAGCATCAAGTCTCCAACGCCTTCAACACCAGTGCAGCCGAAGAGTTGTTGCTACCCCTGACACTTGCCANATTCTACAGCATCAAGTCTCCAACGCCTTCAACACCAGTGCAGCCGAAGAGTTGTTGCTACCCCTGACACTTGCCATCAAGCTCACCACACCTAACACGTGCATCACACGTGGTGCCCCGCAGTTAGGGTTAGGTTGTTTTCATGGCTATCTACTAGTCGCACTCGTCCACTCTTCAAGCCAGGTTCTTTCAGCCGACAAGCCCCTTCATGTGGCAATTGTGAGCTGCACTTTTAAAGGTGGTGTGAAAAGCTCAGGCTGGAAAGTTGTTGAATTTTTTAGAGCTTTGCATAACTTGTGGCATCATGTACCTGCCCGGAGAACGGATTTTGTATCCATTCTATGTCCTTCATTGTTTCCTCTGAAGTTCTGTTTTATTCGCTGGCTTGAGCATGCTCCGGTTGCAGACAGTTTTAAAAATACTTCCAAATGTACGTACGTATGTCACATGTGTCTTGTTCAATAAAGAGGACCAACATGTAAAGTGTAAAAGACAAGGTCTCAGTTGTGAAATTGTTATTTTGTAAGTTTCTGACTTTAGAACTCAAACCTTTTTTAGGGAATTTCAGTCAGATCCTCATTTGGCTCTATTCCTGTGCAATAACTTTTTATAGTTTGTCAAGAACTTAATGCAAAATATAATAAAGCCAGATGTTTTGAAGGATTCACTCTGCCTCACAATTGATGTTACTACAAAAAGGAAATCTTCTGCAACCAAAATACAGGTCATGAGACAAGAACTGCTTTATTACAAGCTAAATATTAGAGAGAGAAGTTCTGGAGTTCGAAAATGAGTGTCGTAGATTTTTACAAACGCTGATTTAAAAAATAGTCTCTCATTCTCCTCTTCACTTTAAGTTGACCAAAACTATTTCTTATATTGATTCATTGGTAGCTATACAAGCAGTACTTGCTCAGAAACATTTGTCAGATACGTTGGAAATATATTGCAAAAGCAAATGGATATCTGGTAACTTAGGCGACAAAGTACTTAAAGAATACAGAGAAATGTGTACTGGATAAACTGGCTAAATATAGAAGAAATCCTGTAACTCGAGACAAATTTTGGATTGAGGTATTAGGATTTGGTAGAGTGCCTTGTAGAAAATATGAGAAATAAGTCTTGAGTTGCACAGCGTAGGAATTTTGATGCTCTGGTGGCTGCAGGTGGTATTAACAAAAATTGATCCATGCTCCACTAAAGATAAGTAAGAAACACTAATACGTAAACAAGAGAACTGTAGCATTGGCTGAATTGGAAGTCCAAAAACAATTGATAATTGAAATTGCTGACAAGGAAGTNTAAACAAGAGAACTGTAGCATTGGCTGAATTGGAAGTCCAAAAACAATTGATAATTGAAATTGCTGACAAGGAAGTAGTCCTAATAGACAAAAAAATACTGATCCTAAAAATGGAAAATTACTATTATCATCAGCAGCAGTCAGAATTTAAATTCCTTTTTTTTATATTAGTGTATAAACTTTTTTTCTCTTTTGAATGTGTGTATGCTTTGATTTATGGTATAAAATGTTGAATGTAATGGACTGGACAGTGTGCTCATTCATTGAGTGAATGAAGACAACATCAATAAGCAGTATTAATGCTTGTTACGTTGAAGTGTTTTATCTAATGCATATTCTGTATCAATCAAGAACACACTAGAACAATAGTGGGAAGACAATCCTGTGGAAGATTTCATTGCTACCTGGAATATGTTGATGTAAGTTTACAACCAATATTTTGTAATAATCACCATTTTTTAAAAAACTGTATGTATATCATGTATTGTATTATTGTTTCCATTTTTCTGGAAAATGTTCACTGGAAAACACTGAGAATTTTTTTATTCTTGTTTGCTGAACACCCTGAGTTCAGGTGTTTGCATTGTGGTGTTCAAACTTATGCATGAATTGAACCCACAATATGTTGTGTTCACAAGCAGTTCACCATGCACCTGCAGCACCGGTTAGTTGATTGCCGACTGTACACGGGACATTCACTGTACTACAAAGGCTCGCAAGTTTTCTGTGCCTTGTCTGAAAGAAGTTGGCAAAATCTGGAACTTTACCAGTGTGACGGAGGTTTCTGTGCATGCAGGCGCTCTCTCTACTCACGGTGCAGTTGCCTAGGGTGTAGATGTTTCTGGCGGGGACCGAGCATAGAAAGCGTTGGTGTGCAGTACCATTTATGGCATTGGAAAGAGTAGCAGTGGTGGTGGCTGAGTGAAGGTGCAAAAAACTGATGGGATGTCATGGCTTCAGGAGCATGTAGAAGGTGGTTTAACTTCCATACTGCAAGCTTTTAGTTACGTTACAGATTATTAAATTGGTACCAGCTACTGGACAGCATGAGTAAAGGGGATGTAGTGGGCCGTCTGCCCAAGTGGCTGTTCCTGGAGTCCCCCGTTATACTGCTGATGAAGTTGCTTGGGTACTGAGAGTGTTGGATCTCTCAGAATGCCAGTAAAGCAGGGCGAGATTGTTTGATGGCCCATCTCACACACCCAATACATTTACTCAGTTGTGAAGTGACTGGACTTGAAATGAAAACACTGCAGATGTTCTGGTATTTTTACTCACAATCACACCCTCGACCGGGGCACTTACATTATCACGAAAGCTGATCACCATAGTGCAAGCCTGCACGGAGGGCAAGCAAGTTCGTGCCACAAGTGCAATAAATTGACAGGCACGTTAAATAACAAAAATAATAACAGACACACTCATAACCCTTAATAAAAAAAGCACATAAAATACTTTTTTTATTAATTACACAAAACATTTAGCAATCAAAAATAAACATGTTGGCAGGACAAAATTATAGCAACGTATTTATTATGTAAATGGTAGTTCTCTCCAAGTTTGTTGCTTAATTACCATTATGCACATTAGCACAATAAAAAGCATTTTCATAAATATTTAAACCCAGAGTTCTGAGATTTTACAGGTGGTATTAGGGGTGGCTCGTCATGGGCGTGTCCACTTCTCTCTAGTAGTGGTGTAAAGTAGCCATACTTGGTGGCTGTTAAAACAAAGCTAACTTTATTTGGCACACTCGCACATAACACAAGCACGGGGTCGCGAACACTTGGTGCATTGGGCACACAAGGGATAACTGAATTTCAGGGACTGTTGTGTCCCCCTTGCTGCATTCATTTCTCCAGTGGTGGTATTACTGGGGATTTTTTGGACGTAGTCAGCTGGCCCGAATTGTCACGACCTTAAAAGTTCTCTCTTCAGAGCATGAAGGCAATGGCCACTCGACTCCAGTGGTGCCATAGGAGTACGTCATCGAGGTGTAGTGTCAACATGCCCCGCCAGCTGTGGAGTCGGAAGGGGTGGCCGCCCACTTGTTCGGGACGCAGAGAGTCGCCAGTAGAGGGCACGTCAAAGCTTCATAGTGGTGGCAGGAAGAATGGGCTAAAGGAGGATGGGCGCACAATGCATCAAAACATTCTGAGATAAGGGTGGTGGCATTGTTAATTTCTAGCTCTCTGGCTTGGTGTGCATGACTGCTATGCGGCTACAGTGCATAGTCTTATATGGAAGCAAGGTTTCAGTGCGTTCAGGTCAGGGACACCGGAGGTTGAGCAAAATTCTTAGTGGGGCAGAGTTTGCAGTAGTTGGCGTTTGGCTCGAATAGGTTCTTTGGGAAGGGATGGACAGGTAGATTGCTGGCTCGGTATGAAATCTGGTAGGGCAAGGTGAGGCCTCTTGATGGTTGGAGTTTGTGCTATCGTTGGCTCACCTTCGGTGAACCTCGCCCTAGTTGACTGGTCGATGACGTCGGTCGCTGTAATGCTGAGGTGCGTGTTGGGGCAGCCGGCTGCAGGGGTATCCAGTAGTGGCTTCTCTGTGGCTGCTGTGCTGGTGCGACTGCTTGGTCATGGGAGAGGCTGGTCGCTGGTGGCTCATGGAGGGAGTCGTGGCAATCCCTAGGGGTACTGGCAGGCCCACTGGAGGCGGATGAGGATGGGGTGGGCTGCAAGGTGAGGCCTTGTCAGCTGTCAGGCAGCTTAAGCTAAGGCTGGGTTCAGTTGGTTGCCAACAGATTTGCTGGCCGAAAAGATGGCAGCAGCCTTGCAGTTGCTCCACTGCTTATCCCTTCTGTGGGTGAACAGTATGGGCGGTTAGGTACTACGGTTCACTTTCCGTAAAGGTGAGGTAGGAGATGGTTCCGTGGCTAAGGTGTGCCCAGAGACGGTTAGGTCATGCTTTGTCAGGCATGTCACTCCATCCGCCAGATTTATACGCGGTGGATGGAGTGGGTTAACTGACTCAGGTGGCCTAACTGCTTCATCGCATAGTCTTTCTAGTAGGGAACTGTATAGTACTGCACAGCAGGTACTTTTCAGTTCCCTGTCCACAGTATGGGTGGCCTATGAATGTGTTTTTTTGCTCGATACGCGGGCAGCCCTTGGTTATGGGACAACCCGTGGTCCTACTCTGGATTCGGAAAGATTAAGTATCAAATACCGCTGTCTCCTGCCGTTCCCTTCAGGGGTGACACTTACCAGAGCTGGTGATAGGTTACAATGTTCACCCCAGAAACTGTACACAGAGGTTAAAACGTAATGTGTTTATTCTGGCACAGTCTCTCTTTAAGATATGTTCCTTTTTTATAGCATCACTTTTTTGTTCCTTTATTCAGGAAAAGTTTCTTAGAGCCTCTTTAAAATTCTCTGTACATCAGTACCTTCCATTACAATGATGCTCAATTGATTGTACTTAAACAAGCGTAAGTTAGTGCTAAACAGCTGTTGTCTCGCACTCCCTATTGATTGTGTCAAGGTAGCAGTCAATTGTTCCTTTGCGTAATTTTGCTATCCCGCCTGTGTGATAACAGTGAGTGTACGTGTACGGTACGTTAGGTTGCGATTTATGGATCATAATAAATAACAAGCACAAAATACTTTCAATTTGAAGCTTTGCAGAACCTTCATCCAAATATCCGTGTTAATATGGCGATTCTGTGTGAGTGAGGAATGGTTTGGTTGTGTTTTGTGTTGTACCAGTGCTTACTGCTTTACATGTATGTTTTTAAGTATAAAGTAATTGTACAGTATTTTAAACCCTTCTTAGGTAGTGTTCGAATTGTTCAGAATTTATAGACGGAAGGGTTACACGACTCAATTTTGTGTTAACAATGGTGATTTATTTTGTATCTAGTATATACAAAATCATAAAATGGGTGCTACATTGCCTACAGAAGGACATGAAAGTCCCCCAACACCACTTCATAAAACATGTATCATCACGGTGGCTCACTCTGGGGCCAGCAGCTGAAAGGGTCCTTGAAAAACTTTATTCACTGAAGCATTAGTTTCTGGCATACCGTATATTCCTAAGAAAATGCCTCATTCAGCAAAGAAGTCATGTCAAGATACAGCTAGTCAACTTAAAAGTAGAACCATGGTTGCCGAACTCCATTTCATTATATATGTTGCCAGTTTATTCACATCATATACTGGATTCTTCCAAAGAAATGAGCCACTCATCAAGGTGCTTCATACCAAGCTCGAGACTTACTGCAACTCGTCACGGGCTATTGAAAGACTAGGATTAGACAAGTCTGTACACTCAAAAGAAAATTTCTTTCCTGTGAAGGATTTAGTTGTTGGGGTTGCAGTGACTGCTGAACTTTAGTAGGTAAGTGTTATTCAAGATGTTATAGTTGAATGTGACATATTCAAGACATTTTCATGTCACCTATATGTATATAATGATGACACATGTATACTTTGTTGGAATTAATGTTGCGGGCTCCAGAAAAATATAGGCTGCCATTTCTTTAGATGCTCACAACCACTAACTATGTGCATGCATGCTACGATATTATCAAAACATCTGGGCTCAATATCAGGAATCTTGTGAAACATTTCAAATGGCTACAGAGAGGAGAAAGAAAATCTGTAACTAGTGGATCTGACATTTGTGTTGTAGGCGATTATGCTTTTCCTTTGACATAAAGTGTAACATTCTTCTCTATGAATGGCTTCTCGTGCAGACAGTAGAGGAGCAAGGGCAAGAATAGAGTATTAATCTTTACTGGGCTCAGTTCTTTGAGAGAAAAAATTGCTGTGGGGATTTAAGGTATCCTACTGTGAGCAAAGTGGCCAAAGCAGTGCTCTCCCTCTCTCATGGCAATGCCTATGTTGAAGGTTGCTTGTCAGATTCAGCGCGTACCTTGCAAATGACCATGCATCCATGGGTGAGTGGAAATTGAATGGTACGTTGTGCTCGTAATAACTACCAAGCTTATTTAGACAAACTAAAGAAAGAGAGTATGAGCTAGTTCAAAAGAAAATGCAAGAGGATGACAAGAAAGGGAATGAAAATAAAATTAAAGATATCTAGAGAAACTATTTCTGACAGAAGATGAAGAGAAATTAGTCATTTTGCGAAAAGAAGAAAAATATAAAAGAATTATAGCTGGTAAACCGTTCTTTGAAGTGTAGAAGAGACGGCTGCAGAAGCAAAAAAATCTACGCGAAGTAGGATTTGCACAAGGCATGTTTGTAGGGGTTGCTGCATACTGTAAACAAGCAGAAGAGCAGAAAAAGGAAGTGGATGAACTTCAAATGTCTGTGGAGAAGAGAAAATATTATATTATTTCAAAGTTACGCATTGCCAAGTAGGTAAAAACATAGTTTTAGCGTTCATTTTCAAATATATATGTAATAATATTTTTTAACATTAATTATTAAGGACATTGATAGTATTCATGTATCAAGCTCAAGTTATGAAGGTACATAATTACTTAATAAGTAAAACATATTTGGTTTTTAAATGCCTGTTTTAGTTTAATATAGTATATGTTGGGTTTCTTTTTTGGTCTTTTTTTTTTTTTGCAAGTCTCTGAAACATACTTTTTTGCCTGCGAGACGTTGTGGGAGCCCTGGTGAAGATATCTGGACTAAAAGAGCAAAGACTAGACTACACAGATCAAAGGAACTAAAATCCTGAACTGAACTTATGCTATAGGTTCTGAAGGGACTCTGGGGTACCACTAATGTTGTTGCTACTCGGCCACCTGAGTTATACAGGGGGTGGCCAGTAGTTTATATAGTTAAATTTTATTGGTGCAGACTAATGACACCTGAGGTTGTTGCGTTAGGGGTAAACAAATACTCATATTCTCCGTTATTTAACACACCAGGATTTTATTGATCAGAAGGTTACATAGTTATTAAACACCCTGGCGAGACTGAGCCCCCTTGCAAGTTGTTTGCCTGACGGGCTGAATACAATGTGTCGGGGAATGTTGTTGAAGGGAGACGTTTATCTACTTATCTGTGACTGCGGCTTTTGGTGAGTTGTCTTTGTTGGTAGCTGAGGCATGGTGAGTTGGGTGGCCCTAGTTCGGGCCCTCGGACTGGCTCTCGTTGACGTGCTGTACAAAGTTGGCTGTTTCCTGCGGCTTTGACGGTCTCTCAATGAAGCCCGGGATTAGGGTTCTCCCGTGACTTGCACTTTCCTTGCGATCCCGGCTGGCGTTCCTGGTTGGAGAGTGCTTCCTCTGCGTCCTTCCGGCCATCGCGTTTCTGTTTGCATTCCTAACCACAGAAACTGCCACTACGTTTCGGAAATGAACTCATAAGTTCTCGGTACTTTTACTGGGTTTGTCTCTGGAATTTACACATAAAGTTTCGGCTCACGACTCGCCTTCTCGAGGAATGGCGCCACTCGGACTGGGGCTACCACTCGTATCCGGGAATTTATTCATATTCTCGTTACTGTTCTGATCACATGACTGTTTACTCCCGTTTCGGCTTCATCTATCTCGTCTCGCGGCTGTACCGCCGAACAAGTCCCATCTCTGCTGGCGATAATTGCTCCCGAACAATTGACTGTGAACAACTGATTGTACATTACTGCCTGGGGCCGGTCCCGAACTCCGGCCCGTTGATGCGACTGCCTCTCGCCTAACTGCCTTCTCTGTCTTGCTTCGCGGCTGAACAACTCCTCTCGAACGACTGCTCACGACTGCCGACAACTGAATGACCGCTCGCGACTGAATGCTCACTCGTGACTGAATGCTCACGAACCTTCGCTGCTCTAGAATTTAACCAGTCTCCCGATATATTCAAATTGGCTGTCAGCAAATTGTGTCGACAGAAACAGGGACTTCCCTGGCGTCCCTCGCACGTTGTTTTGTATAGGATTTCGGTCTCGGCAGCGACTCGCTCGCTCAAACTAGGTGTGGAGGGAGGGCTGCGGCAAGCGTCTCGGGGGTTCCTGGCAGCTGTGTCTGCACTAATCTCGGCCAGGGGGTTACCCTGTTTCCTTCGCCGAGGGCTGATATCAGCTAATTTTCGGGACTTTCCCTGCTTCCTTCGGCTGTGGTTCTTCCTCGTGTATCCTTAAACCTCGGGACATCCCCGGGGGTTATTTCTCAGGGTGTGAATACAGCGCAATTCCTATCCCTGCGTACTTGTCACGCGTCAATGTGCAAGTGAAGTGCGTGATAGTTCGACGTCAAAGGTTGGGGCACTAGCAGACTCTTCGGAGCTGGCTGGCAGCAATCATTGGTCGCTGGTAGGCATCTGGTCACTTCACAAGTTGTGCTGAAGCGAATTGTCATTTCTCGAGGGAGGCACTGCCTTTTTTTTTATACACCTGGCCAGGGGTGCTTTGGGTCCCGTCTGCCAGAGTTTGTTTGAAACACAGTCACTCTTTTCCTCGCCGGAGCAGCCTGGATGAGCATGAGACCAGCGACTGCGAAAAGCTGGGCGGGGAGGAGGTTTGTTGTATTGTGAGCGAGTATCTGGCGCTTGCTTGGCATCTCTTCTCACTGGCAATTATTATGCATGCGCACTCGGGCTAATTAGTATTTCGTATTCATCTCAGCCTTCACTTTTTTCTTACGTCTCTTGGGATGTCTGTTGCGTCTGGATGCTGGTGGTATCGTAGTTCGCGTCTCCTTTTGTTATGCAGCGTCACACGTGATGATGGAAGTCTAAAAAAATACTATTAGCATCATGCATCAACACTATTTACATTTGCTGCAAGTGTATTCTCCATCATGAAAATCATGCCACTCTTTCAAAGTTATGCATGTTATGTGACGTTACGGACACTGGACAATGGTCTTCCCAGATTCCTGACAGTTCGGAAAACCACAAAATTAAGCTGATTGTCGCAGTGTTCTGAACATGACGAGATAGTCCTTTAGTGTTTTCAACTTGGTTACATTAATCACTGGGCTAGTAATTTGGCACTGAAGGAACATGAAACAGTGATTTTGTGCAACTGACCATCCCCCTAACAAAAGGCAAACTGAATGACAGGTTTTTTTTTAGCACTATCCACAGTGAATTGTTTCCTTTCCCGTCCTGTCACAGGTATCACTGCAACATCAAACTCTCAGCAACATGCCCATACATATCAGCAACCACCCTCACCTCTCCCAACATTTCGGCCAGTCAACCAAATTGAGCCTCCCACTTTGGAATACCAATTGTATGGAAAAATTATATACCCTATTGAGCACCTATACAATGGATTTTCAGAAGCAAATGAACTGGATCTAAAACAGCTTATTCAGTTTTTGCGTCATATGGTGAATTTACACCAAGAGGGGAACATTCCAGATAAACAACCCTTGGAAATTATTTTCCCTTGTACCCAACCTCCCCTGAGCGAACACACTAGTTTGGCAATAAATTATAATTATTCTTTTGATCAGTATCTTGCAGATGTACTCAATTATTTCATTCCCACCCATTTATTAACCACTATTAACATTTCTGTGCACTGTTTGTTCTGCGAACAAGTGACATCAGAGCGCTTGTGTTGCACTGACGGAGACATTGAGGAGGTAGCTAAAGTCTTCCATCTGGGATTGTCTGAACACGAAATAATTACCACAGGTCTTTTAGATACAGGTTCAGTGCACAGCCTATACATCAGGGCAGCTTTTTCAAAAATTGCAGGAGGAAAATTTAGTAAAGAAAACAGAGCCTGTAGCAGTAAAGTGTGTTACCCTCAGCTGAGCAACATCTAAATATTGAAAAGGGCACTATAATAAAGGTAAAAATTGACTTATTCTATTGAACTTTTACATTTTTAGTATGTGATGAGTTAGCAGCTGATCTTATTTACAGCTCAGATTTCATTACAAAGACTGGATTAATTATTGATCTCCAAAGAAAGAAAATTGAGTTAAAATTTAATAAGCAAGTTTTGATGCACGTAAATGAAGTTTGTAGAAATTTCCTGAACTGAAAGCCTGGTAGTCTAGGTTATTTATTTTCCTAACGATCCACTAGCTTTAAGCTTAGTTTAAGGCCTTATGATTTTTCTGATTTGAAGGCTTTATTTATTTTCTTCACGACTCCCTCTATTGATGCCTAGTACAATAGACACTTTCTAAAGAGCTCAACTTGCAATCTCCTTATGAGAAGTTTAGCTTATGGACTTACAAAATTTCTCACCTGTCTGTCGCACTGTTCTGTACGCTACTAGTATAACCTAGCGTGCGACGTGTTTAGCCTCTTTCCTAGTGTAGATTTAAAATTGGAGATAACACATTGTACCTGGCAGTTCTTATTTTTTGGTTTAGTTCGTGGGATTTCACATCCCAGAGCTGTTAATCTATGACAGAAGGCTTATCAGTTGTAAGCAACGGGCATATAGTATTCTGAAAGAGTAAAAACTTGCATGTTAAATGCGTGTCATAGTAAGCAGACGAACATGGAGCGACAGCAGCGACATGCTCGGTCCCACTGCGACAATCGGAACTAACCACTCATGCACATGCACACAAGAACTTATTTCTTTTCCAGTTTTTTTGTTTGGAAGCACACTTTTTTTCCTTAATGTAAACAAGATGCAAAGTAGTGGTGCTGGCGGGTGTAAAAAGTTACATCTCAACGTTTTTGATATTTAGGTTTCTTTATAAAGTATTTTTGATGTTTTGGATTGTTTATATGTTAATTTGGTTTAGTTAGTTGCAATGGAAATGCGTTAATGCAATGCATTTTCTTTGCAGCTTACCGAACTTGACCAACATACTTGAAAAAATTTTAACCTACAAGTTTGTTTATTCCCACCAGCACCGAATCTCTTCACCTGTTTTTGTTTATCTGTGGATATTCCTTACATTATTTTAAAAATAAAAGGTGCACCAACACTTTACTATAATATGTGATCTCAGACATTTTCTTTTCAGTATAAGGAAATTAAAGTTGTACCGAGAATCCGATAAATAATTTGTTTGATAAGTATACCAAAAAAATTGCAGTGCATGGTAAATCTGCATATGCCTATGCTAAATCATCATGCTTGTAATGTGTGTTACAGCAAGACTCATTATGTACACATTTGACCAAGTTTTTGGAATATTCCAAATGTTTTTGACTTGTACAGAAAATAAAATTAGTGCACACTACCTAAAAACTTCTTCTCAGCTCAAAATATCACCTTATTTCACCCAATAAAGATTTTGTCTTTATATATAACACTACTCATTCCACTACTATAGTAATGCATATTCATTGCCATTCTGTTCACAAACATTTTACACAAGCATATGAAGGGCAAAGGAGTAAAAGGATGATTGTCCATTTTTACAGAAAATGAGATTATGGCATCATCTGATAGAGAATTGTCAGTACTGTTGGCATGCCAAAGCATAACGGTTAAAGGAGTCGAGAGTCCAAAATAAAAGGCCTGTGAAGTAACACTTCCAGGGGAGGAGTTTATAGCTTCGATTACAGTGTACTTAAAACTAGCAAATATGGACATTCATCTTTTTGCGTCTGTACCTTTCATATTTACATACACAAGAAACAACATATAAAAACTTTGTTCCCTTCCAGTTCCTACAAAACTGGCTGACTGACCTTCCTATTTGTTTTACGTACTGTTTGGACATACCTGGTGTTGGGCACAGACTGTGACTCTGTGACTGAGGAAATACCATCTATTATTCATTTAATACAACCATTTCACCCCCCGCCCCTCCCCACCAACAGAGTCTCCCCAGCATATTTCAACTACACCAATAAAAAGAACACATACACTATTATCAAAAACTAATTTGCATGTTTTTTATTTGAAGACAAGAATAAAACTGGCATGTCTGGCTCAAAACTGTGAATATCAGTAAAGTGAGAGAATTGAAAAATATTAAATTAAGGTAGTATTTATACAAAATTAAACAAGACTAAATACAATACATAATTTCTTTAAGAACAACAACAGGTATTTGGAGGGTGAGGATAAAGGAAAGTAAGAATATGCGAACACAAAGGAATAAAACTGGTAATACAAAAATTAAATTACTTTTTCAAAGTTTTTATACTGTCTAAGTTACGGACATTCTATTATTTATATTACATACTGAAAAATGTTCATACTTACTCCTTTATGTTAATTCTATAACCGAGAGTGAAGCAGTTCATGACACTAATGTATGTAAGTGATTATGGAACTACATTACATAATCATTTTATGCAAAATTCATTGTCCTGCCATCTGTAAGATTAACTGTTGTAATCAGTTTTCCCGCGTGAACCCCTCATAGATGGTCGCGTCGTGGACGTGCTCTCAGTGAAAAATGTTAACATTCATTTATGAAAGTCTGTTGTTGCACTTTCAAAACGGTTATCATCGTTCACATGACTGGAGCTATCAGTTACGTGAGGAAGAGATGAAGGTAATAACGTCATCTGAACATACACACTTTGCTGCGTTTGTACAACGTCTTTAAAGTATTCTGCCATGTTTACTTATCACTGGAAAATGTAGTCGCTTCACTTTACTATTAAAACATAACTGAAGAATTATCAACAAATCGACTGTTTTTGCTGTCGGTGTTCAATGTTTATTAATGCCTGGTGTTTTACAGTTCATTTAGCATTATGTATCACAAAAAATATTTTCTAGGTTGTGTTTCATTTCAACAATCAATGTCTGTTATTTACAATATTTATCAGCTTCAAAATGTATTAATCTTTTAAGAAATTAATATACTACAAAAAATTATTAAATATTTAAGATTATATTAAAGAAATTAATGGTGGCATTTTATTACCTCCTTGAAATGTATTTCATCTCCTTCTCAAATTTTATTAAATTCAAAATAACTAATGTAAAATTGATTGATATCTCATTTACTAATATTCCTAAATAACAATTCTCAAGAAAATTAAAATCATGTTGTCTCTGCATCGTACTTGCGCTTCTTTCTTCATACTTCCCGTCGTTAGCTAATCAACATCTAATGGATAATTGGGAGAGTCCTTGAATAGCTCGCAAATCCCTAAGAGACGAGGAAAATTTCAGAAGACAACAATGTTGACCTACTAGGAAGAACTTCAAGATATAAACTTGAGACAACATTTTACACTTCAACAATATTATACATTCACATGAAGATTTACAAGTATACTAATCACAAATCAAATACACAAAGTGAAATAAGTGATAATTCATAAGTGATAATTATTGCACTTTTAATTAGTTTTATCAACTAGTGATTAAATAAGTGCGACACATGCCTTGAAGAGAGATCATCACCCCCAAACAAAAATCAATGGGCCAAATTCCACAATGCAATAATATTAATTAAATATACCATCAGTACTCCCAATAACACTTGGATAATAACTCTCTAGGTAAGTACCGCAGAAGGTAGGTGAAACAAAGTGTCTTGTGTACAGTGTGTGTATTAGGGTGTTTAACATACTTTTGTTCCCCTAACTTATAATAATATTCACACAAACTCTGAGCCGTGCGAGTGTAATGACGTGAAACAAATTAATTCTTGACCAAATAAAGTAATCTTGCTTGCCACTTAAAATCTCAGCTACATCTGGGTTTCAAAAATAATCTCAAGTAAACATATCTGTCGTTAACCTCGACGATAAATTTGTACATTATCAATATCCGTGGGTCTGTTTTGGCCATAATACAATTTTTCAGAGATGACTAAACAGCTCTTGTTGCAAAGATGATGCGTAGGGGCATAAACTCATCCCACGCTGGTCTACTCTGGCAACTTCGTTCTTCAGAGAACAAAATACACCAATGTTGGTGATGGTAGTAGGTGTTTGTATTTCTTTTATTAGAGGTTTGCAACTGTTGAAATTTTGAACTGACTGGAAAATCTGTGTCACTTTTCTTTCCTTCCAGGAGTGCAAGCAATAGCAAATGCAAAAGGTACACCAATTTATCTGCTTCATAAATTTTTACTTGCTTCGTACAAATCTGATAATCGTATGAAGTAAGTAAATTGATGTGCCCTACATACTCCCTATTGCTTGAGTGCTCCACGGAGTGGTGCAGATTTTCATCAATTCACTTTTCTGGTGCCACTGACATTATTTACATTTTCATGCATTTTTTTACAACTTCTGTTTTTCATAACAACTTCCCTGATCTCCATTGCCCTTGCCACTATCACAATTCGTAAGATGTACTGTAAATACATATAATTTTCTATAATATTTTTTAATTTTTCTGAAAAGTCTTTATTTTTCATAATTACCCACTGTGCTCTTATGGTTCCCATGTTTTTGATGCTGTAAAGGACACCAGGACTAGTATAATAATTTTTCCTTACCCCATTGTGCATGTAAAAATTATAGAAGTTTTTCATAAATAGCTAATGATAACATCTCTAAAGTAAATCAAGCCAGAATATAATTGCTCACAAGAATGTAGCAATGAGAACAAATCAAGTCATACTAATTTTACTCCAATGCAGCAGAATCTAACATACAAGCAATGAAGACCAGTAATCAGTTTCTCAATATTTGTTACATACTCTGAAGCATTGCCAAATATTAAGAATAACATCTAAAAATTGTACATAATTAAATGTAATAATTTTTGACTGAAAGACAGTTCATTACATTATTCAATGGATGTATACACTTTTATCTGCAACCAAGCCAGCCCACTTACATGTACTTACAGTTCATTAGTGGTATTCATTGCTGCAGTGTTTAACACTTGGAACTTCAACTAACTTAGCATATGAGTGGTCACTTACACTAAAATATTTGGGAGGCTGGTCTTCTAAAATTGGCAAACAATTTTCTTCACATTCAGAACATTCAGTTATTTCTTCATAAGGATGGGGAGAAGTTAACCTACTTTCACTGGCTGCCTGCATTGTTGACACTGTTCCTCTAATTAGCCGCAGCTCATCTTCATCCTGGTTCTGACTTAGTTCTTCTGTAGCCGCCGTCGGTGAAGGTTGGGTTTTTTAGACCTCAGCGTCGTGTGTTTGTGACATTTTGACCGTTTTCATGAATTAACTGGACCTTCAATTTTTTGACATTTCGTCTTATTAAGATTTTGTCGTCTTTTTTGTGCGTTTCATTTGGAATCGTCGATGTTGGCAGTGGTAACAAGCCTTAGGCCATTATAACTCAAAAGAAAAATGGTTCTACGTCAAAATGAAGTTCACACAGTTAGACCTGTCCTCTACCGAAAAGAATCGTCCGCCACTTTACATCACTGGAACAAGCTCCTCAACACGGGGGTAGTAAGCCCTGGGAAGGGCTCTTGTCTACCCAGTTGTCTTGCAATTGAATTGCAGCGGAAAACAGAGACTAATCCCCTCCCTCCCATCGCACCTATAAAAACTGTGTTCCTAAGCCATGCTCGTTTCGATTTTAGGGCAAGCCGGGTTTCCCCGGCAAGCCCTGGTTCCCATTAACTTTTTTACCTCCTTCTGACTGCCTGCACAGACATCGTATTTGTGATCCTGTTGGGTTTTTTTCTGTAGATGTTACCCTTTTTTTGTTTTAGGCCTTGGGATTGCTGTTGGCCACATTACCCCCCCCCCCCC
>NQII01000241.1:402680-481863 GCA_002778355.1 Clitarchus hookeri | reverse complement strand
CCCAAAGTAAGGTCTAGGCCTAATTTTCAAGGATATAATTTATATGTTACAAAACTTTTAACTCAAAATCGCCAAAATACAAAACAAAAACATGTGGGTCAACAGTGTGATCAAATATCATAGTATGAAAATTTCGTAGAACTCTGGTTGTGTCACAATTGGCACGGAGAGCGCTCTCTCGTGCTCTCGCGATCATGTCATGACGGCCGAGAGAGTGCGAAAGAACGAGAGCACGAAGTTA
This sequence comes from Clitarchus hookeri, assembly GCA_002778355.1. NCBI lineage: Eukaryota > Metazoa > Arthropoda > Insecta > Phasmatodea > Phasmatidae > Clitarchus > Clitarchus hookeri. The sequence goes on along the minus strand of NQII01000241.1, from coordinate 481,622 downwards.
GGTACTTGCTAGAGCTCTCGCACTCTTGACCAAGCTCCAGATTTGTTTGCATTATTTCCGTATTTGAATAATGTTAAAGGGCTTTCTGAGCCGAAACCTCGTCGCATTTCCCCTGTAAGTCATTAATTTCAACTGTTTTAAAAAGCGAAACAACTCACGTAACAAGTATTTATACACACATAAATACGGATACCTGACGAAGTCTTGCTTTATTTTTTTTTTTTCCGCTTTGCGGCAACATGGCCGTAATACGTAAAACAAAAATAATAGTATTCTGGTAGTGTTATAATTATTTGTTAATAGCTTTGAACACATTATGATAACGATTTTAGCTTAACATGATTTCACGTCTTTCGGCATCAGCTGTCGGAGTGAAACCAGGGAGACATTGTCTCCATTCCACAGAGCGAGAGTGCGAAAGAGTGTTTTTTTTTAATTGGGGCATGGCCTCAATTACACAATGTTGTCTTTTAATAAACATCTAAAATAATACAATTTTACATAAGTATTTTCTATGAAGGGGATAAGGCATAAATTACGAATTACAGACCATTGTCACTGCTTACTACTTTTTCGAAAATAATAGAAAGGCGATACAAACGATTAAATGACGGTATAAATAAATTTATAAAACCAACACCTGTGCAGTTTGTTTTTCAAACTAATTCAACTACTGATAAAGCTATATTTCAATTAACCCATAGTATTTTAAGAGCATTAAATAACCATAAGCAAATAGTCAGTTTATTTTTTTTATTTAGCCAAGGTCTTTTGATTGTGTTAATCGTAAAATTTTACTAACTAAACTCCTATTTATGGTATGTGAGGTAATTTTTTTTTAATATGTTAAAAAACCATTTGCAACAGGCGACAATAGCAATACTGCATCTAGTGTAGAATCTACGGTAGATAAAATATTGCACGGAGTACCAAAGGGCTCTGTTCTTGGAGGATTATTGTTTTTGATCTATGTACATTATTTAGCTATATCCATCAAAGCACTTGCTAGTACGGTATTTGCAGATGATACTAGTAAATGATAAACGTTTATTTCAACTTAGTCGCAAGACACGCGAGTAAGTGGCAGTCTTATTTAACTGGTTTTCTGTAAAAAAATTTACCAGTAAATTTTGATAAACAAACTCATTAATTTTTTTCCTAGGAATAAATTTGGTAGGCCTATCTTCAGCGCAGTTTTTGGGTGTGGAAATTGATAACTGCTTGCATTGGAAAAATCACATTAAATATCTTGATTCTAAACTACCGTCTGCCCTATGTACTTTATGTTACAAGTAATATTGTTGGTTCATTTGTATCAAGTTAATGCATTTTCACTCTCTTATATCATACGGAGTATTTTTTTGGAGCGATTCAGTTGAGGCTGAAAAGATCTTCAAACTCCAAAAATTAGCCATCAGAATTTTTTCCCAATTTGAAAGGCAGACTTTCCTGTAAACCATTATTTATAAAACACAATATATTACTATTACCAAATGTGTATATTTTGTCACTGCTATTGTTAGCTAAAGAATATTTTGCACATTTTAAAAGTAATACGCAAATACTAAATCTAAGAATGATTTACATGTTTCTGTAAATATATTTAAAATGTGTTTTTATTACTCTGCTATTTAAATTTATAATAAATTGACAGTGAATTTAAAATTATTGCATAGTGGTGACACTAGAATTTGTAAAGTAACTGGGAAAAGCATTTACTGTCAAATTTATTTTATTCTGTACAATGAGTATTTAGAGTTTTACGCAATGTATATATTGACGTGAACCGCACGTTCACGAGTCCTTTTGCCCACTGACTGCCGCAGTGTGCCCACACCAGACGCACCACACCGACAGGCTTGTGGGCACGAGTGCATTAGTATTTATTCAGTATTGATGTATACCATAATTATTGTGTGTCAAAACAGTCATCACATACATAGCCAGCCAGGGACATGTGACATTTTCAAGTTGGCAATGCAGTGGCTGCTACGAGTCAATACTTATATTTAATATTAATATAAAGGTGTTTTATTATGTAAGTACAAGGATAATTGTGTTTTATTATGTAAATTGTGTTTAATTATGTTTATATAAGGTTTACATCTCATTAGCATTTTAAGTCGCATTTGTTTCATCTCTCCACCGCCAGGTGTCGGCCGTGCTTAGGTGGCGCGAGCCGATGCATTGCGCAGTCTAGTAGGCAAGATCACTTCGGCGCGAGCGAAGTGAGGAGAGAGCAGCATCACGCGCCTTAAGTAATTATAATCCAGCAGTGTGTTTATATGACCACGCGGTCACCACGTGTTTGATCAAAGTGTTCAATAAAATAATTATATACATATAAAACTTGAGTGCGTTATTAATTCAGGCGTGCGCATCGGCCATACAGCTCGCAATTTCATAATATCTGATGGTGTGTTACCAGAGAACCCCTGGGCCGTCGGCCGAACGATCAAAAAATCTCATCAGCTCACCGCGGAGCTGTGGCGCCGGGCAAATCCATAATCATTAAATTCCAACTCTGGTAACCGACCGCGTCAATATTGTATGTAACTTTTTTGTATTTATTAACATATTTTTCTACATCTTGGAGACTTTGTGCTCATATATCAGGATTTATGGAAACCTATAAATTGGATAAATTAGTTTTAAAAAAATACATTGACACAGATTCCTATACCAGTAAGGGTGGGCAAAACAGTTACTTTCTTTAAAAACTGTATTTACAATAACGAATTATGCAATAAGCTCTGATCTTGTATATATGGAAACACGTCTTTTGTGTTAGTTTTCCAATTGATATTTGAATTCATAATCACAGCCAATGGGAACAGCGGCAAGAAAGCCAAGTTTACTAACATAACATCGTGTATCAAAAGAGTATTTACGCGGATCATACTTCAATGCTCACATTTTAATCAGAAGCTTATGTATTATTCGCACATCACAAATTAATTACACATAAAACATTTCCTTTCTCTTTTCAACACGAACATTGTCTTTGTTATTTTAAAACAATCTGTAGTGAAACCAGGAGTAAACACAGAACCAGACAACACACAGAAAAAATTTGACGCCCAAACGTATGACCCTGACTATTTTGCAATTAACATTAATAGACTAAAAAGCATACAAAAAAATTTCAATCTTCTTAAAAATTTGGCACGCAATGAATCTGCCTACAAATATATCTGGTGATAAACAATATTCCAATACATGAACAATATTTTTTTTAAGAATCTCCCTACATTCGTTATGAGAAGATAACTACCACAAAATTGCTGACAACGACCCTGATACGCTTTGCGTGTCTGGAACGTCTACTAAAAATCTGTTAGCTTCGCTAATTGTAGAGGATAATTTTTATGTAACAGCAAATGATAATTTTTCTACGAAACATGATTACAGAAAACGTTATGGTAAATGTTCCGGCTGATAATGTTCTCGTTGCAAATGGAAATTTAGTTCCGTTTAAAAGTAACCCTTCAAAGCATTATTGCAATTCAGGATAGTATATTGGAGAGAAAAAAGGCACAATTTAATAACATGTTGGGTTTAATTTATAACAGGTTTTATGAACAAAAGGCTGAATTTAAAGAGGCCGCACATACTTTAAATGATATCATGCGAATAAGTTGCATGCCACATTGTAAAGTAATTTGAAGCCGTCAATTACAGTATGACAGAATTAAAGGTGGAAGTTTGGCAAAATGTACTAACTTTGCAGGAAAAAGTAGACAGTACTCAACATGTATTTAGTGAATACCAGATTGCCTTAACAGATATTGCTACCAGTCGGGCCACACTTGACAGTACAGTAGATACATTACAACAAATTTCGGGCGATTATAAATAATCGTTGTTGAGCGCATTATGCACACACTTGACACTACGGAAGAGAAAATTGTTTCCATGCATTCAAACATTTCTAAAATTCCGTAGGGCAAATGTCCGGACTGAAGAACCAAATTAATCAAGTGACCCATTTTAAATTCTTAAACACTTGATCCTTACATTCTGGATAATGTTGATAACCAGCTGGTTAATTTTGAATGACACATTGACGGAAGGCTGTATAAAACAAGCAACATATCAAACAGTTATGCAAAATTTAACAGAGAAGTAAGGAAACGCAGGCGAAACTGATTTCGGTAAATAGTAAGTTAAGAGAATTGCAAGTAACTGAGTCACCTGCACACAGTGCTGTTTTGCATAAAGTAGCTCCTGAAAGTTTTTCGCACAGCACTACCTCAGTTTTGAACCCTACTGCTACAATGCAACAACATACAGCAAAACAGTGGTCGGAGGGTCTTCCGAAGTTTTCAGGCCGTAGTTTCGAAAACCCTGTCATCAGTATGAAAAAGGTAAAAGAATATGCTAAATTGTTTTTTTCTAAACAACAAAGAGTTTTTCTTTTACCTTGACTGATGTCCACTGCATTTTTCTGGTGGGAGATGGAGAAAGAAAAAGTGCACAATTTTGAACACTTCAAACTGATCGTAACCAGGGTAATTTGATTGCACGTTTCCTAGAAAAATATGAACCTAAATGTACTAAGATATTGGAGAGGCATTTCAGTGAAATATTTGAGACGACACGTCACTTAAAGACCCCGATGGGTGACGAGGATTTCGCAGAGGTGAGTGTCGCCCAAATACCTCTACGATACCAAGACAGATGGGGCGTATAATCCATTTACAAACTTGTCCGATTTTCGCCACCAAATACTCAAAATTGACCAACATGAGAAGCAACAACTTTCACCATTTCGAGAGTTTGAAAAGCAGATTCAACCTCGAACACAATCATTGTACTAAGGGAAATATAACAGGCAAACACCCAGTAACACAGCAAAACAGTTTACAAAGAGTAACCCCAAAATCATTGTTATAAAGTTTTACCTAACACTGAAAATATCGTGCAATTTCCTGAGCATAACAAACAACATGTTTTGCGAGAGGTTCCAGGAGTGCTGAAGTGGGTCTCCACCCTACCTAGCTTACCAGGTTAAGGCGAAAACTGGTAAAATTACACCGGAGCCATATCTCAGTGAGCATGAATTAGTGAGAGTCTTGCGGACGACAGCTTGTGAGACCATGGAGTCCTCTGTCGAGCTTGTCGATACTGAAGTTATCAATAATTGCACGTACCTAGTGGTTTCACATGTTACACTGGCGAGGTTGTAGGCCACCTCGCAAACCTTACTTACATTTAATTAAAGCTGCAATAGGGTGAAGTGCCCGAAGTACCCCGAGATGTAAAGTAAATGAAACACTCGAGGTTTGTCAAGATGTTTCTTACTTCTTTTGTTACACATACAGTGATTCTGCTATGTGACTTGATGCAGACCCGGCACTTTGGTCTGCCAGTGACCAACGCCGTTAAATCGGCCTAAGCCATGAAAATTAGTGAAAGGTGAGTAGCGAGTTAAACCCTGGTTAAAAACTGCTAAGTAGGAAGGCAGACTGTTGTCTCCTCGGCACTAGATACGCAAATATTCCGGTGGATTACATTAGTATTGATGATTAAGGCGAATGCAGCAAAAGTTGATGGTACCGAGGGGGTTTGCACGGAGCGAAAGTTCCGTGCTGCTGGCCGGCCCGAGTGCTGAAGTCGGACTAAAATCATGGCGTCGGTTTCCGCCGATGGTCGCCGAAGCAGGCGATAATAATTATGTGAAAAATAAAATGGACCCTCTTAATGCTAATTAATATGCTACAAAATGCAATTTCATTGTTAAAAACATGTTTGTGACATCCCCATGATTAATTATGGTTTATTTAAGTTTGTGACTGTGACATCACAGGGATGTCATCGCACTAGAAAAATGAATTTAATACCGCGAGTCTGCTATGAAGAGAAAACATAACGAAATTACTGGAATAATGGTAAGCTGATATGTATTTCAGTTATCAGTAAACAATCGAAATGACTGGAATAATATTAAAATTATATGTATTTCAGTTTCCGGTAAATTGCTTAAGTGAATTTCAGTTTCCGGTTTGTCTCGCCGATGGACGAGTCCATCTGCTCCAGTTTGTGTGGACTGGACGAGTCCATCCCTGAAAAGGGTGTGGGCAGCAACGCTCGTTTGATGTTTTAATAAATAATTGACTTCAATTGATTTGGCTATGTCATTTTTGACACTTTGAATTGCTTCGGTATTGTATTCCTCACTGTGCACTTGAAATCACGTAGCACTGATATCCCACCCAGCAGGGTGGTCGAGGTTACGCAGGTGGGAAGTATGCCGGTCGTCGGTGTGCGATTTGCGCCGACATTCTCTCCAACTGCCGGGGCCCCTGACAGCTGTGGCTTTCGGGAGGACACTGTGTTGGACTGCTTGTTATTTCTCACCAAGAGTATTCTCTCGAGGAAAATAAAACATGATGGTCACTTGAGTTACGTAGTACCTGATGACGAGGTGGGTGTTTTCTCTTTTCGCCGACACATACTGACATACTCGCAGATGAGTGTTCATTTCGGCCCAGTGTCGGCTAGATGGTGTAAGTGATTGCGGAGGTGCAAGTGGTCACGAGAGATGCTGTCAGGCTCAACAGGTGGTCGATGGCTGTATCCGGTGACGTGGCTTCAGCTGTTCAGGCCTGCATGAGCGTGGCATGGTGCTGGTTGCTCAGAGTGTAGACCCCAGCTGTGTAATGGCCGCAGCATGCGTGCGGGGAAGGGATGTGTCTTCTCTGCAGGCCATACATGCCGGGCAGTGCTGGCAGCATGGCTGCTTGGTACGGGGGAAGGAGTGGTGTCCTCATCCCCTGCCGGCGCAAATGGGCGAGTTTACCTGTGGAGAGATACCGCCCACAGGTGTCCCTGGTGGCTCGTTATTGGTGACATCTTCGGAGGTAGGGGTTCACGATGCAGGACGTTGTGACACTACAGCCGGGACTGCAGGTGTTCTTTTAGGTGGGGACGACTCTCTAGTTGGGCTCCCGTGTTCCCAATGCGCCGCTTGTGGGCGTCGAGACACTGGAAATTGCAGGTGGAAATAGGTGCTGGAGGGTGCTCCCCCCAGTCTCGGGACCTGACCTGCCCGATTCGCACTTGGAGCTAGTGGCTTTAACCTTGGATTGCTTTGTGCATCCTCTTCGTAGGTCGTCGCAGCGCTGGCATCTTTCACAGCCAGGCGAGGTCGTCACAGTGTTTGGCGACTTTACTTCCGTTTCTTACCTTAGGGCGGTATATCCGAGCGCCTTAATTACTGTGTGCGGCCCGCTCCACTTAGGGGTGAATCCCGCACAATAGTTCTTCGCACTGCAGGAAAGCCTGCATGGTGAGCACGTGGTTGATGGCACCCACTGCGCTATATAGCGGGCTTGGTTCCTGCAGGTCCGTTGTTTGGCGCTGCGGCCAGTCTGTGCTGTCCTCCGCTGCGCTGATACTCTCTGTGCTCTCCACCGAACTCTCCAGGCAGTGGTAATTTTCAACTTGCGAGTATTGTGGCAGGTGATTGGTCTATAGCCAGATTCACGTGCTGTTTGGTGGTGTAAAGGGCTGCTGGCAGGTGTTCAGCCCAGGTTGCATGATTCTTGCCAACCTGTATTCGCAACTGTGTATTGAGGTCCTGGTTTCAACACTCAGTCGGGTTGACCTGCTGGTGGTAAATGGCCATGGTATAGTGTGCTACCCTAACTTAGTACACAGGTCATGCCACTGTCTCTCTCTGAACTGTATACTGTTGTCCCCGAGTAGTATTTCGTGTATTCCCAGTAGGGGTAGTATCCGGTCTCCAGTACATCTACGATGTTGCGTACTGGATAGGCTTCTGTCCACCTGGGAAATAATAGTTTATGACCATAATGAAGCATTTTCCGGCCACTATGCTCGGGAAAAGGCCCATCATGTGTAATGAGATCGTCTCGAATGGTTCGTTAGGCACTCGTGGCTGTTGTGATACTCCATCCGCTCGATGGCTTTGAAGTTGTTACATGCCACGCACATACCTGTGTGTATTCTGTGTGGCCCCTGGACAGTGAAAATGAGCTTTGTTGTTTGCAGTTCTCCAGGATGATCTGCAAACTCTCTGGCATGCGCATGATGTAACACCTGTTGATGTGCACCCTTAGGTACATATACAAGGCATGGCAACTCCAGTTAACATGGCCTGGTTTCCACGCATACTTCTTCCACTCGCCACCATTCTCCGGTGCCTTGTGTTGTTTCCGCTAGGCTGTGATGGGTGTCTGGGCACTGTTGTTGTGCGATTAACACGTGGGCCTGGATTTCGAGTCCCGCCAGTGCCTCGATGTTGTTGTAGCTAACAACGCCTTTGCTAGGTGTTTGCCGGGTGGCTGCTGTAGAGGGCAGTAGGTTATCCCATTCATCTTCGGCCAATGCTACAATTTCTCCAAGCATGCATTACTGCTCGCTAGCTAACTGGTTTTTCGGCCCGTGCACAGCTGCACTCTCTTTCATTAGAAGTGCAGCTCCATGCCCGTCACGCGTGTTCGAGATTTGCCTGGCGAATGTCATCCTCGAGACGTCTCACGTTGTCTGGTTCGCGACAGGGCACTTCGTGTCCCGAAACAGGTTGGACCCAAGCAAGGGCCGCACGCACTTTAGACATAATTTTCTGTTTTTTCCATTACTGGTGCACCAGTTCATATTGCATCTCTCGAGGTCATCCCTGGCCATGTGGTTCAGCGCAACTGCTATCATGGTGAGAGCAGTTGACCGACCTCCCATCATGCCCGTGCGGGTGGAGGATGATACAGTTATGGCATGGTGTTGTTATAACCACCCTTGCGCTAAACTGAGTGGTGGCCCATCACGTCATCCACCCGCTTTGGAATGTGAGATGGGGGTAGCACTTGGCTGTCTGGTTTGACCTGTATCCAGCACTGTCCCAAAATGGCATGAATGTATGAAATTTATTGTTTTGAGGTTAGAAATTGCTTTGAGTAAATTCTTGCTGAAAGCTTTGGAACACATTGCCTTTTTGGCAAGTTACTCAAAACATAAAGGTACCTTCAATACACAAATTACCCTTAAAATTTGCATGAGGCATACTCGAAAAACAATGTATGTTATGGTGAAGACGAAAGTTATTCTTTAATGTGTTAAACACACATATGTACGGTTTATTGGTACATTATATTGCATGTCACGAGACATGAATTGTGGTTTTACTGGCATAAAAATAGTAAACAAAGTAGACTGGAATGTCTTGGGATGTGAAAATAGGGAACAGCATACACTGGAGCGCCGTTAGATGTGAGCGCAGGAAAACAATTACACTGGGACATTACGATGTACTGTTCTGGTTCACTGCACTATTGCTCACATTCTCTGTCGACGTTATTGTTGACAATAAACTCCCCCTCCCCCCTAAAGTTGGGAAAGCTGTGCAAGTAGGAAGATGGCTAGTGCGATCTTGAAGTTTGAATAGCCCCACTAATTGGGAAAGCCATTTGACGTGTGAGGTGTTCCAGGATTGCTGATGTGGGATTCCACCTTACCGGACTTAAACGAAAACTGGTGAAATTGCCCGGCACCATAACTCAGTGAGCATGAGTTAGTAAGGGTCGTGCGGCCCTGGAGTCTGTGAAGAGAAAACATAATGGCCCTTTTAAACATTGAACATCTTTATAATTAACGAAATGACCGGAATAATGGTAAACTGATATGTATTTCAGTTTCCGGTTTGTCTCGCCGATGGACAAGTCCATGTGCTTCAGTTTGTGTGGGCTGGATGAGCCCATCCCTGAAAGGGGTGTGGACAGCCACACTCGTTTGAGGTTTTAAAAAATGATTGACTTAAATTGATTTGGCTACTGCATTTTTGACACTTTGAATTACTTCGCTATTTTATTCCCCACTTTTTAACAGCACTTGAAGTCACGTAGCACTGATGTCCCAGCAAGCAGGCCGGTCGACATCAAGCAGGTGGAAAGGATGCTGGAGTTCGCGGCGTGAGTTGCGCCGACATTCTTTAAAATTGTTGGGGCGCCTGACGGCTGTGGCTTTCTGTGAGACACCATGTTGAACCACTTGTTATTTACCCCCAATAGTTTTCTCTTGTAGAAAATAAAGTATTAAGGTCACTTGAGTCACGTTGTACATGACGAGGTGGGTGTGTTCTGTTCTCGCCGACACATACTCACGGCCAAGTGTCCACTGCGGCCTGGTGTCGTCTAGGTGGTGTGACTGCGGAGGTGCAAGTAGTCATGAGAGCACATGTGGACCCACGGTTCACATTAAACAGTTCTATCAGAGGGTAAGGAGATAGGAAAAAGGTTTTCTCCAGGACATAGGAGGAACAATACCAGCTGTAAGAAGAAGGGTGAATCTTCTGATGCACTACCTCAGCCTCATACATACATACACACTGATGGGACCGTGTATGTAATGCCAACAAACAATGGTAAAACTAGTCCGAGTGGACCTAACGCACCTCCTGGTAAGGTATCAACTGGAAAAGGTAAACATTTGTGGCCTGTGCGACCAACTGGTACACTGCATCCCAGTTATACAGTACCATATGGTAACCACTCATCAGCTTTCGTTAATCAAAGGGCAGTACAGCCTTGGCAGGCTGTCCAACATGAGAATGTAGCACCACAGCAATTCAATTTTTCAGGAAATAACACCAACACTCAACAGGGATATTTCCAATCTAATGAAGGTCTAAATCCTTGTGCACTGCCATTTCCTCCACCTGAATGAAATGGATTAGTGGTATCTGAAGTAGTTAAGAATGCTTCAAACTCTAGGCAACAGTTAAACTAGAGAGGGTTGGTCTCTCGCCAAGCTGACCCAGTTTTATTTAGTGGGGACATCTGTAGTACCTAAATTTACCGCAACCACAGTATCTGTATTTGAGAATATTTTTCCAAATCAAGTGAAGCCTACGTGTAAAACTTAAGCAATTTTGACTTTAATGATGGAAGAAACGGAGAGGGAAATCTTACTTAGGGAAAGTGAGGATAGCTTACCCAGTTGAAGGGTGCCTGTGTCCTGAAGTTAATTTTAGAGTCTGAAATGTAACTGTACCAACTTTGTCAGAGCTGAAGTAAGCTGTGTGAATGAAGAGCTTATATAGGAGATTGAAAGTATTGGCAACAAGTTTCCTATTTTACCAGTTCCCAGGCTCGATATAGGGGTAACTTCACGAGCAAGTTCAGTGGTAAATAGACAGATAGTGTTAACGGTTGAAGGTCTCGGCTACAGCAAGCTAGCTAATGTACTGATAGTTAAGGGAGTTGTGAAACCTCTAATTTTATGTCACAGTATGGCATCATTTAGAATTTTGGTGGCTGGCTCATCACTTCACCTCATTCACATTTGTCTCTAACAGTAGCAGAGAAGGGACGGACTTCTGATAGTGTGGTTGGTTTAATCAGGAAAAATGTTAGTATTTTTAATTGTCCAAGGAACCAAGTAATCCTGTCTCGCCAAGGACAACTGAGGAAATTACAAATGTCATTATTGCCGTCACAACTATGTCTGATTTCCAGAAGCATCAGTTGTACATCATGCTAGTGCAACATCAACCTTGCATGTCAAAGATACCCGACAAAATTTTCCTGTACAAAGTAAAGATTAAGTTTCTGGATAATGTACAGTTTCATAAGAAAGCTTATCCTATTCCAGCTAAGTTTTTACATGAAACTGAGGCATACTTGATGCTTATGCTTGACTGGAATGTAGTGAAACGAGAGGCTAGTCCCTATGCCAGTCCTATGCTTTCTGTTTGCAAGAAGGATGGTTCAGTAAGGCTATGCTTAGATGCTTGTAGTCTGAACAAGATAACAGCAAAAGAAAGAGAATGTCCTATTCAGACTCGACATGTATTATGACTGTACCATGGTGTAAAGTTTTTGACCACACTTGACATGTGTGCCTATTGGCAAGTACCTTTGTCTGTTGATTCCAAGTGGTAGAATGCAATTTTGTTCAAGAACTAGCAATTTGTGTTTATCGTTATGCCTTTTGGTTTGTGCAACGCTTGTGAGAAGAGTTTAGCTTTTGCGAGAGCCTACACGGACAAAATTCTCATCACTGCTTCAAGCCTTGAAGAGCATTATAGTGTTGGATAAACTTTAAAGAGCCGGAATGACTGTGAAGAACATAAAGTCATTGTTCTGGAGATCTGAGATACCATTTATGGGAAATGTCTAGTGAGGGAATTTGCACTGCTCCAGAGAAGCTGCAAGCTATTATGCAGTTTCCTACTCTTCAAAACGTCCACCAGCTGAGAGCATTTCTGGATGTGCTTGGGTTTTATCAAAATTACTCAGACAAAATTTTGAAAATAGCTGTACCTCTGTTTACGCTTTTCAAGAAAGGCCAAATTTGGAATTGGTTAGAAGAGCACCAGCAAGCTTTTTAACAGCTCAAGGAGATTTTTCTGACTGACCAAATAACTTGTTGACCCATCTGCTTATGCTTTGGGAGTGAAGTTAGCTCAGTTGGATGATAATGGTACTGAGAAGACCATAGCGATGGCTATCCGAGCTTTGAATAACACAGAGAAGAATTATACTATGACTGAATGTGAAGCATTAGCCATAGAGTGGGTGTTGCAGAAGTTTCGTGATCTGTTGCTAGGTGAGAAGATAAAATTACTGACTGATCATCTAGCTTTGATGTGGTTATATCTGCAAGAGAATTATACTATGACTGAATGTGAAGCATTAGCCATAGTGTGGGTGTTGCAGAAGTTTCGTGATCTGTTGCTAGGTGAGAAGATAAAATTACCGACTGATCATCTAGCTTTGATGTGGTTGTATCTGCAAGAGTATGATATAGCAGTGCAATCCATCAAAGTCGAGAACGAGGATGCAGACAATTTGAGCCAGATACCTGACGCCGAACCTTATCTGCTGAGACTGCCGAAGAAGCTGAGAGAGTTTGTGATTTCCAGCATCAACTCATCTGCCAAGTCAAATAAACAGCTTAATGAACTGCTGAGACTGTTAGCCAAGTTGCAAGAACAAGATGTGTTCTGTCAGAAAATTCTCACTAAGTTGGAAGACAAGTTTCACTGCATTTTCTGTTTGTTGGAAGACAAATGTTTTGTTCTACCATGGTGAAAATGTAAGCAATTTCAGACTGGAAGCCTGTTATTCCTGTTAGTATCAAGTTCCAAGTTGCTTTTGAAATTCATTATATAAAAGTCTTTTAATCTTCTTAATAAGTTCATCAATTTAAAACATGAGCCTTTGACAGTTGTGTTCCTTTGGGGTAGGTCAATGCAGCGTTGGGGGTACATGTGCAGAAGACACATAAGCGGTCTACCTTATCTATGGTTCCAAGCACAATGAGGAGGTGGCGAGACTGATCTTCGCTGTAGTAAGCTTTGAAGCTAGTGGGCGTCGCTTAGTCGCCATATTACGGTTGGCAAAACAAATGGTACCTAGCCTTGTGTATACGGAACTGAAGTACTTTAAAAAATGTGTTTGCGAACTGTTTTGATGGGAATTTTAAGTGTTTATCTTAATGCCTGTTGGCTGGGTGGTGTTGGGATAAGGGAAGTTGGGAGGGACGGTGAAAACATTGTTAGATGGTTTGTTGATTTGGGCGCTCGACTAGGCGCCAGACATTGTCGGCAGGCTGTGCCAATGTTGCTGCTGGTGATGATCTCAGGGTATGGCGGGCCATCCACCCGGATGTACCCAGTACCTATGTGTGTTATGTAATTGATATACACTATAAACCGATGTTGAACACAAAAAAGGGTACGCATAGCAAATCACAAATCCTCATATAAAATTGCTGTAACTTTAAAGTGTTTTTGAATATCGTAGGAAACCAAAACCTAATTTATATAAAAATTTATTTTTTGGAATAATTAAATTAGTTTGTAGTGGTTGTATTCACCAAGGTGTTAAACTCATTTGACGAGTTTGAACTGAAAATTTTTCTAAATTACAATTCATCATTACTAAAAAATGCAGGCTCACCTAGTTGGTATTTTAATAATAGCTTATTACCATGTGGCATAAAATTATATATAACGCTGCAAAACAAAACTTTCAGTCACAACTATTGATAAGTAGTGTATGTTAAAATGTAAACACATTTAAGTTATGAAATAATTCTAATTTGCTGCAGTAATTGAGTTTTACATCATATTAATGAAATTGTGCAGAAGAGCCTATTTAAATTGTTTACATGTGTTACAAACCAATGAAGAACCAAGGAATGCTAACAAAAGAATTTAAGAAAAACGTCAACAATTACATGTCTTATACACAGGTGAACAAATGGTAACCAAATAGAATTAAAAATATTGACCTTACTGTAAGTTATGAAAGCAAATGATTACAAACTTTATTGCCAGTTATTTTCTAGAACACAGAAGAAAACCGGAGAGCTGTGCTATACTATGCCTCTACAGGAAAACCTTTCACAAAAAAACCATTACACTTTTTTTGTTATTCGTATTTCTCTTGTCATATCACTACACAAAATGTAAATTCCTTAAATTATCACCTCACCTGCATTTACAAAATACTACAAGATGCAACTTCTGTAAACTTTTTCAGATAATTTGTTGTTTTTGTCAGTACATAAATGTCTAACGCTGCTGTTGTCCAGCACATATGGTTTACTTCTGTGTATCCCAAAATACCACTAGCATGCTCTATTGAGAGCAGTTTTAACTATAAGGCCACGCCTCATTTCAAGTCGTCCATTGTGGAAAATTGCAGTATAACATACTCACACTTTTGTGCACTAAGCTTTTACTTTAACTCTGACTAATGATGAAGTTAGGTAGGTGGGCTTACATGCCAAATTATTGATAGATAAGTCGCAACACTATTAAAATACTACATACATAATTTATTTCCAAATTTGCAAACTATTTTCATTATAACAATTTATCTCTAGAAGAAGTGAAAATATCCGCAGTTTCCTTGCTTTCAGCAACATCCAAAGGACTCATGCCATCATTGTCTGTAATTGTGGAACTTGCTCCAGCAATAAGCAGGAACTCCACCACCTCTCTGTGGTCACAAGATGCAGCATAATGCAATGCCGTTTGTCCATCCTGATCTCTCAGATTCACATCTGCATTTAGATCAACCAGTAACTGCAGTATTGTGATGTGCCCTCTATCAGCTGCCCAGTGAATCAATCCCATACCATCTGCATCTCTACAATTTACATCAGCATTTATTTCTGTATTTTTCATGTATTCTTCAAGTTTTTCAGCAGTGCCTTCCTTGACCCAGTCAAACACTGTCTTCTCTGCTTCAACCACATCATTCGGCTTTGGCATACAACTTACAGACACCCAACCAATTGTATGTTTCTTCAGTTCAAGTTCTGAACTGCCATCCCACTCTGGATCCAGTTCTCTTACGCATCTCACGTACTGTTCCATTGCAGCTTCTGGATGTAGGTCTCCAAGAGCTTTCCAAGCATCCCATTTCTGCTTTGCCTGTACCTGGTACCAGCTTGGTCTAGGGATATTGCAAGGACCAATGACTGCCTGCTTGTACAGCCCGTATAATTGCAGGAGTCTGTCAGGTGGCAAGCTCAATGCAAGGTGGCTTGCAACATGCTCAGCTGCATGTTCAAAACATGAACCACCGCTCACATACCCAGTTGCTTCTGCCATTTAAAAATAATGCCTCAAAAATTAAAATTAATTCACTTGCAATTGTAACTAAATTTTCAAATCAAAGTAAAAGCCAACATAAAAACCTGATTTTAAGATGGTCTTTTGTTAGTTGGTTGCTACATGCACACCTAATGTACTGCCTTCCAGAATGTGGTTTGGTTTCTTGAGAACACTGTCACACCCTCCTTGTGAACTGAAAACTACGAAGCCATAACCACGAGAAATACCTGTGTTTCGATCGAATATGACATTTGCAGACACAAGGTGGCCAAATTCAGAGAAGTAAGTTTTGAGTTCACGGGAGCCAACTGTCCATGGTAGGTTCCCCACAAAAAGTTTTTTTATTGCCTTTGATGCCATGCTGCCTTTAGACTCTTGTGATCTGAAGCAAATGAATAGTGTGATCTTGCATAAGCTCGTTGATATCAACACCTGAGTCTGTACCCAAGTTGTTAACTGGAATGTGCTCACAAGAGAGGTGCCACTTGTGCAGCAGATGCTCGATAGACCAGTCTGCGCTCCGCTCCTGGTAAGAGCAGAGAAACTTTGCTTTGGGATTCCTCTCCAGCAGAAAAGAAACTGTTACTATAATGTCCTCAAAAATGGAAGGTTCATAAAAGCAATCTGAACCCAGAAGAAGGTCTACCGGGCCAAGAGTAAAGACGCTGCTGAGGAAGAGTCCCCACGTCAGACCCAACACTCGCACCTGATTGGGGGTCAGACCATTCACCTCACAGCATCGCTTGGCGTGCTGTAAACTTTTTGGCAAGCTTGCACTATCTGCAACATGACAACCAAAACACACATGACAGTATACTGGTGATTACACACATAGAAGCAGACAGTCACCATTTCACAAAATAAAATTTTAATCAAAATAAGTGATAGAACTACTATACTCCACTCTCATTAACAAACACTCTTCCCATACACTGTGACAAGGGAAAGTTACTCAGCTACAATGCTATAATATTCTCACTAAGCCACAAACAAAAACAGTATCAATTCTTATAGCAAGTGACACCCAAAAACCAGTAATAAAATGTACAATATATTGAAAGAATTCTAATAGTTGAGGGAGGAGGGGTAGGGGAAACTAAAATGGGTAGCAAAAACGTAATTTAAGAAGTGAAAATAATTAATTGTTATATTGAGACGAATAGGCTAAATTTGTTAAGATAAATTTTATCTTACAGGAATAAAAATTTAATTGATGAACTGGCTGATTCAGTTACAAGTCTTGTGCCACTGCATTGTCAACTACATTCTACAAATTAATCAAGAAAAATAAACAAATTATTTCTTTTTTTCAATTGCACTGGCCACTGCATTTGCTCAAGTAATGTACTGTAGTATTCTTGGATAGCAGGTTGATATTACTGTAGTTTTGAAGTGTGTGTACGTACATACTGCCTTATAGACCAATATCAAGAAGTCGTTAGCATCACAAGCAACAGTCATTAAAGCCACCTGGCAAGAGTAGCCCAGCCACAACTGTTAGACTTCTCACTGCCTTTATACACTTGGAACTGAACTGACATGCAGTCTTCTCATCGACAAGTGCTTCTAAGGAACTTTCAGCAGCAACCACAGGATTTTATGGTGTAATACTGACAAAGTTGTGTGTGTCAGTTCCTATACTACTATAAAGATTCTGCAGCTATATTTGCACACCTAAAGAACACCAAAGTTCAGTTCTGCCAGTTTGCTATAAAGTTAATATATTTGAGAGTAATTAAACTAACCAGTGGCAGCTGAAAAAAGTGTGCTATGGGTGTGGTCTGCTTCATCCACAGAGAATTTTTTTTCCAGCACATGGATAAGTAGATATCTTTCTCCCCCTCCCCCTGAAAATATGATAATTCATGCGACACAATATGGTCACCTACATATGGGATAGTTGTAAAATGGGGTTGGTTGTAAAGCATGCATGTTAATAGTTAACAGATTGCACCACTTTGTACTTTTAATATCACACCACTGCGTCAGTGTATACGAAAATGCTAATACTATACACAATAGCAGACTTAAACTACACTGAATAATTTGTTTTCTGATAATGTAAGTAAATTTTCCCCCTAACTGTTCCTTATTACTGTCACATACACAGAGTTGACAAAAGTCATGGGATAGCAATATGCAAATATACAGATGGCAGTAGTATCACGTACAAAATGTATAAATGGGCAATGCATTGGTTGAGCTTTCATTTGTAGTCTAGTGATTCATGTGAAAAAGTATCTGACGTGATTATGGCCGCACGACGGGAATTAACAGACTTTGAACGCGGGATGGTAGTTGGAGCTAGACGCATGGGACATTCCATTTCGGAAATACTTAGGAAATTCAACATTCCGAGATCCACAGTGTCAAGAGTGTGCCGAGAATACCTAATTTCAGACATAACCTTCCACCATGGACAACGCAGTGGCTGACCGCCTTCACTTAATGACAGAGACCAACGACATGTGCGCAGAATGGTAAGTGTTAACAGACAAGCAACACTGCGTGAAATAACCACAGGAATCAATGTGGGACATACAACGGACGTGTCCGTTAGGACAGTGTGGCGAACTTTGGCTGTACTGGGCTATGCCAGCAGAAGACCGACTCGAGTGCCTTTACTAACAGCACGACATCGCCTGCAGCGCCTCTCCTGGGCTTGTGACCATATCGGTTGGACCCTAGACGACTGGTCAGATGAGTCCCGATTTCAGTTGGTAAGAGCTTATGGTAGGGTTTGAGTGTGGCGCAGACTCCATGAATCCATGGACCCAAGTTGTCAACAAGGAACTGTGCAAGCTGGTGGTGGCTCCATAATGGTGTGGGCTGTTTTTACATGGAATGGACTGGGTCCTCTGATCCAACTGAACCAATCATTGACTGGAAAGGGGTATGTTCAGCTACTTGGAGACCACTTGCAGCCATTCATGGACTTCATTTACCCAAACAACGATGGAATTTTTATGGATGACAATGCGCCATGTCACCGGGCCACAACTGTTCGCGATTGGTTTGAAGAACATTCTGGACAATTCCACCGAATGATTTGGCCACCAAGATCGCCCGACATGAATCCCATCAAATATTTATGGGACATAAGCGATAAGTCAGTTCGTGCACAAACTCCTGCACCGGCAACACTTTCGCAATTATAGACGTTTATAGAGGAAGCATGGCTCAATATTTCTGTCTGGGACTTCCAACGACTTTTTGAGTCCATGCCACGTCGAGTTGCTGCACTTCGCCGGGCAAAAGAAGGTCCCACACAATATAAGGAGGTATCCCATGACTTTTGCCGCCTCAGTGTATATAACACTTCAATGAAATTGTATACATGCGCTCACTGTAAACAGGAGTATTCCTTACAAATACCAGGCATTATCTTTACTTTAATGTAAACAGTACTGGTCTCACATGAATTTTTTTTAATGTTGCCTTGCATGGTAAGTTGTAACATTGCTTTTTTTGTGTTACATTCTGCTCCAGTTTAATGTTGCCACACACTTTTATGATGTTAGTTTGTTATATTTAAATGAATATTATTCTTTAAAAAATGTGAGCATAAAATAAGTATGGAAGCATAAAATTAAATTGATTGATTTATTAATTTTCAAAGGAATTTTCTTCTTTTTTTATAGATGAGAAATTCCAAGAGGTAAACTGATTGCGGAAAGGACACTGTTGAAGCATTATGCAGGCAACACAGGTATTTCAGAGGGGTATCCTCTGAAAGTATCCAACAAAAAACCATAATTTCCGAACAATCTTCTCTTTCATCTTAAAATTATAATGAGACAAAAAATCCCCATCTAAATTTCAGATTAAAATGTTAAGTAAAAGTAAATTATATTTTAATAACATAGGCCAATATTACTATCCAGTGTTTTCATTTTCAAGAAATATATTTACTTTCCTTTTACCCAATAAAACACTTTTATTCCAATTTTAGTTTTAATTTTTCAAAGGGGTATTGATCCCTCAATTAACTCTGGCCAAATGAAACTTAAAGGTTGTTATATCATCACTGACAACTTGTGCATGCTTTTACATAATTTTAAAATTGATTAAAAAATAATATTTTATATATTTTCTACCCTTTTAAAGTAAAATTGAAAACCAATATTGCAAAGGTTTTAGCATGGAACAAGAGATAAATTTTGTTGAAGGAACGTGTTCTGTTATGTTTTTAAGTATGTAGAATGGTTTGTCTATTAAGTTTTCTGTAAACTGTTCTTCAAAAAACACAAAATATTGCTTTTTATGTACTCGTGAAAATGTATTTTTTTAGGTTAAAAAATATGCAAATATAACAATAAATTTGCACGTTGTAATGAGACAGTAATAATAATTATCGGGATACTTGGTTCATTGTCTTTTGTTTTGCGAGGCTTCGTAATACTTTTATCGGGATTCAAAGTTCTTGCAGCGGTAGTTCGTTTATCTGTCACACGTTTGCTTTTTACGAAATCGTAGTTGTTGTTAGTCAGCATTGGCAGATAGAAGCTATCCGACTGCAGTCAACAGTTTTTGTTCTAGCAGGTTTGATTATTTTGTCATTGATGACAGTTTGAATGGTGACGCAATTCGGATGGTGTGGGAAGCAGTTACCCGGCCCACGCAATGCCCTTATTTGGTACCCTGGAGCGAGGAGTGGGGATAGGCATGCGGCGACAAAAACCCTGGGTGCTTATCGCCCACTAATGGTGTACAACCAGAACTCAAGGAAGACGCATCGGGCATGATGAATATTGCCCACACCGGCAAGCATCTGTGACCTCTAAATCTTTTTTAACTTCAATTCTTTTTCGACTTATACTTTTAATTCTATTAAATTATTTCCGCCAGTGTGGGAGGTCGCTAGGGTGCCAGGAGGGAACTGACGTCCCTCCTGCCTTCGTAAGTTCTTCTTGGGATGCAAGTTTTGAAGACGTGAATTATCAATAAACTACTGTTGCGCTGCTCTTTGCTTGTTTGTCTGTGAAGCTGTTCGAAACTCTGCATACCTGTTTCATTTGAATGATAAATAAAAGTACAGAGTAAATAAACCGAAATTTGACTTTATTTTATATTTGTTGGGCACCTTTAAAGTTTCCTGTTTCTACCAATTGAGCTAACTGGGCTGTAATTTCCAGCCGTCAATCCAGACGGTGTAACGTTATAAACATGGCTGCCCAGCCGCGGGGCGATTAACCACTGACTCAGTGTTTGTAAAAATCACATCACAGCTCCACTTCAGAAGTTACCGGTAGTTCCGAACGAGTATGTGAGCGACGCCGCAGATCCAGGTACCAGACAACTGACTGCATTCACCAGTAGCAGCAGTAACACAGTAAGAATTCATCAATCTACGCTAGGGAACTCAACAGTGAAACCATCAACACAAGTAACGTTGTCATTTGTTTAATTTATGTCAAGGTTAGGTATTGTGTAGTTTTTATTAATAAGGTTAAATGTAATGTCACAGAATTTGATTAGAAATCGTAGCCAGTCTGACACAGAATTATATTTAGGATCAGTAAACAACCAATCAGGAATAGAAATGGCACATTACTCAGACAGTGAGGTAGGCCTAAATAAAGAAATAGCAGATAGCAATTTCATAAGAGATAAAATAGCTATGGGAAATGCCCCAGAATCTTCACAGGAAACGAATAGTCAGACAGAAATGTACAATATTCTGTTGTCTTTACAGAAAGGAGTACAGGAGCTTAAGCATCAAATAGGACAAGACATGACGCGACAAGTAGACAAAATTGCAGGCTAGAAAACTNACAAATGACAATTCAGTGTGAAAATAGGATACAGGAAACTAAAGAACAGGTAGAACAGTTGGGCATTAAAATTTTTGAAAAAACACAAGAATTAGTGATAAAGTTCACAGAAAATAAACAGTCTGTCATAGTTCTGCAAATGCAGGTAAATGAAATTGGTAGTCTAATTACCAGACTAGAAAATGAAACAACTGTAACACAACAGCAGATAAAAGAATTTCACGGAAGTCTACAAAAGAAATTTCAAAATATTGATATAAACTTTCAAACAGTAAACCATAAAACAAATACAGTAGAGAATATTGTCCACAAGGTAGGGAAACAGGTAAAGGAATTAGAACAGCAGTTGGAAGAAAGGTTAGAGACAGTCAAAGCGCAGATAGTTGAAGAAATTTTACCAGTATACAATTCTGGACAAGACGAAATATGAGTATTAAAATGTAGGCATGTTGGTCTCGCTGTCGATGATGTAAAGACTTTCAACAAAATGGTTCCTAGATTTTATGGCAATGAGAGGGGTGTGCATGCAATAGAGTTCATTCAAAAATGTGATAGGACTATAAAGCAACTGGCATGTTCTGACGAACATAAACTAAATCTATTTGTCTGTCGATTAGAGGGTGCAGCAAAGCAAAGGGCTACTAATCGTGAACAATTATGGAACAAATATGCAGATGTTCAAGCAGCCGTTTTGCAAAAATACTGGAGCATATTGCAGCAGGATGAATTCCTGCAAAATTTATTTACAGGAAGGTACTCAACGTGGGTAGAGTATTTACAAAATCTTTACCTGCACGCCAAATTTATGGATTTTCCAATAGCAGAGGAAAGGTTTCTTACACACATAGTACACCATTTCCCTGCAAGGGTACAGGACGGCATTATTGGGTCCCATGCGACCAAAATCAATGAAGTTTTGACACTTATGGAGGCTTTTGATAAGCACGATGAATGGGAAGGTAGATATGGTTACAGGAATAATGAGCACAAACAGTATCAGAAGGATTGGGAATGATAACAGGGGACAGGAAACAGCTATACGAGCTAGAAGCCCAAGACAACACAAATAAAGTCAGCAACCATCACCTTCAGCACCGCATTTAAACAAATTGGAGGGGAGGGCCACTGCCCCGAGCCTATCCCTACAATAGTAGCATGGGCAGAAAATAGTTGCAACACACAAATTGCTGTTTTATCTACTCAAAATTTCATTAAATCAGGGTCAAAATAATGGATGTCCAGTTATAATAGGGACAGTGGCAGGGAAAGGACAGAGGCTGTTAACCATAGTAGTTGATTCTGGAAGCGAGGTCACTGCTATGTCAGAACAATGTGAAAACACTATTAAAGAAATCATGAAGTCAGATTTACCTAGTATTGCAGTTTCAAACGTAACTATAGTAGGAGCAACAGGGGACAGAAATAAAAATGTAAAAAAAAACAAGTAATGATAGAAATAACATTATGACAGCAGTGTTTTTGGATAAGTTTTGAAGGCTGTCAGTATTTTTCTAAAATCGACCTGGTCGCTTCTTATTGGCAAATTCCCTTAAAGGAAGAGAGTATGAAGTATACTGCATTTAAAGTACAAGGAACACCATATTGTTTTACACGCCTTCCATTTGGGTAAAACATTTCAGTAAGTCATTTCATCAGAGGATTAGAACAGGTATTGGGACCTGAAGTATTAGAATTTGCAACTGTGTATGTAGATGACATACTGATTGCTTCTAGTGATTTTAATGAACATTGTTTACAGTTACAAATGGTTCTTAAGAAACTACATGAAGGGGGATTAACAGTTAATTTGAATAAGTCAGAATTTCTAAAGGAAGAAATTCATTTTTTAGGAAATGTTGTAACTCCCCTGCGAATAAAGGTTGATCCAGAAAAATTGAAGGCTATTTTAAATTACCCAATAGCTTCAAATAGGAAACAACTTGGGCGTTTGATAGGATTTTGTAACCTTTTCAGAAGCCACATAGCAAACTTTAGTGAAATTGGTTCACCATCGCGAGAATTAATGCAGAAAGGAAAAACATGGGTTTGGAGAATAGAGCAACAGCAGGCTTTGGAGAAATTGAAGGAAAAGTTAGCATCAGCTGTTATCTTACATCACCCAAAGTTAAACCAGAAATTTTATGTTGCTTTTGATGCTTCAGATAATGGCGTAGGAGCAGTACTTGGGGGTAATGAACAGAAACCAATAGTTTTTGCTAGCAGAGCTCTGAACACAGCCGAGTTTAACTATACTGTAAAAGGAAAGGAAAGGAATTGCTTAGTTTGGTTTTTGCAACATCAAAATTTAGAACTTACATTTTTGGTAAACCGACAGAAGTTCAAACTGATCATAAAGCATTGCGCCATATAGGACCATGGAAGTTGTTGCATGGCAGGATAACTAGGTGGATTTTGGCATTACAGGAATATGATCTGAATATACAGTATGTACCAGGTAAAACACAAGTTGTAGCAGATGCATTATCCAGGCGCCAGGAGGATAGAACTTTGGAGAAAGAGTTTTTTCTTAGGGCATCTAAAAAACAAGTAGCATTATACCAGGGATTGGTAGGTCAATTGAACCAGGAAATAGTCAGAGATGTAAAATATGTCAAAGTTTTGGAGGAGTTAAAGTCAGGAAATTGTAGGAATGTAACATTGGCCTTATTTGTTATCCAAAGTGGAATCCTATTTAAAAGGAAAGAAATAGGGGAAGAGCAATGGGTGTTGTGTATTCCTGATAATTTGTCAGATGAGATATGTGTAAAGGCACATGTAGAAAGTGGCAATTTTGGAATTGCAAAAACTGTTAAATTTATTCAAGAGTTTTGTTGGGTAAGAAATATTTATCATAGAGTAGCTAAGAGTATCAAAGAATGCCTCTTGTGTGCTCAAACAAAGGTGCCGAACCTTAAGAGTTATAGAACTATGCAACACGTGTTAATAACTTTCTAAAATGTCATAAAATTTGTAAAACTTTCGTTAAGTCTGAGCTGCTATTAAAATATTTTTCGTTTTAGTTATGCGGAAGTTCATAAAATATTTATCATTTCTGTTTCGCAAGAGAAAAACATCCACCCAACCATATTAAAATAATACAAAACCCAAGATACAAAATAATTCATCACTGAACTGACAGCGCCACTGATGTCTTTTCAGAGTAACTATATGTAAGAGACAAAGAAGAGCAAATACCTGTAAGGGTGACAGCAGCACCACACTTAGCTGCTACGATGCCTGGGAGAGACGTTCCACAGCCAAGCTCCACTACGTGCTTCCCATGCAACTCTCGACGATGCTCCCACAGGAACCACGCCAACACTGGCGCAGATGGCCAAGTGTACGAGCTGTAGCTGGCCTGCAGTTGCTGCAACACAAAACATTCAACATAATCACATTCTAATCTACAATAACGAAAATCAGTTCGCACTACTCCGTTTAATTCACACGTACCTGGGTACAAAAATAAAATTCGAATCTGAAACTACCCCAGACAATTTCCTATTTTGTTTATCATGACAGGACTGTGTTGTTACAAAAACCACAAACTTATGTCATAAAACAAAGAATGGTGGTAATTCAACAGTTCAAGTTTGGTACAGGTATATGTGCGAATTTGAAATACACACTTATTGAATGCGTGCCAAACTTTGAGTGTACTTTATCGTACTGTTACGTGTTACTGGTCTGAGTCGCTTCCCTTGCCCTGTCCTGCTTCTGCAAGCGAAGGAGTGCGTGAAGGCCATGCCAGTAACCTGAGGAGCATGCAAAGATTTTCAAACACATGCCACCACGCATACAGCCACTGCCAGATAAGCCTGTCGGAACTTGCCAGCTTCCTGACCTTCAGCGGATTGAATTTATGGGGTTCTTTTAAAGAATGTTCTGTTCATTGCCCTAGCATTTCTCAACGCAACTCGGGGTGTGAGGAACCTTCTAGATTGGGCCAGCAAGACTACTTAAAGCAGTGATGAGCTACTGAGACGACAATTTAGATCAGAGGATTATGCAACCTTTAAGTGCCACGTGTGCGAAGACAGCGCTGCGATAAGCCAGCAGAGCGTCGAGTGATGGCGAGAGTAACCAGTGCGAGTGAAGTCTGTGGACTAGTGTCGGTGCAATGGAGAAAAAGACTGACAGGCAGGACTATTAGACTGGATGTACGAGTGACAGACATTTGGGATGACGGCAATAGACAGATTGTGTGTAAATACTGAGTGTGAATTAAGTGAATGTAACCAATATAGACATTGATATGGACTAATTAGAATTGGCATTGACAAATATTGCACTCACTGAGAATATAACAAGAGTAATAGTGGAGATCAGTAGTTCAATGTTGTAAATAGTAGCCATGTAGATAAATCAAAAAACTAATTTATTTATTTTATTTTTATTAAGACCTCCATCCCTCGCAAATGCGGATACACTCTTTTGGCATCTTGTAACAGTAGATAGAAGTGATTTTCAACCAACTACACAAAATGACACTATCCATTGTGGACTTGCAACTCAAAAATATATATTTGTACCACAAAGACAAAAAAAATATGGCAGAAACAGTTGCAACATTTCGTCCATGCTGACCCTTCAAAAATGTGCAGAGCCCTGCTTCCTCTTTTAAAACTCACATAACACATACAGAACGTGCACAGGTTTTATGTCTATAAATAAGGACAAAGAAAATTGGTCACATTAGCATTAAGTAAAATTGAACACATTTGACATTTTTTATGAAATTGGTATAGCGTATGGTGGTTGTTTAAACTATAGTTAACGGGCATGAATTAAGGCCAAATGTTAGCTACCTTTTAATAATAATAAAACCATTCTAATTAAAACTGTTCTAAATCTTTGCATTTTAATAATGTGAAAAAGTTAGAAATTATATTTAAAACTAATCAAAGTTCGATTTTTAATTTACTATTACATAACTTTTAATGCTGAAATACAAAAATATTGCTCAGGCCAACTGGTGTTATGAACTTCAGTTTCTTGGCTAAAAATAAAATTGTTATTACCATGTAAAAAACTTTTTTTGTAGTTGAACGTAATTATTGACAGGAAGTTTTACAGAATAAGAATGATACAATGTCACAAATAAAAAATTAGTGCAAAAAGATATTAGTTGCGGCCAAAATCATTTAAAATTCAAAACCTTTACTCTAACAGAAAATAAATGTAAAATACAAACAAGATGAACATTAGTTACAAATGGTAATTTCAGTGTTTATAAGGTGATTCATGTGTGAAAAACTGTACCAACATCAACCAAAACATAGCACATTTGTCACAAATATTTTGAGGACTTTTTAAATTTAAGTTTAAAAAAAAAATTACTGTCAGTAACTGTACACATTTTAACATAAGTAATGACAGCAGTACTCATTGTCAAGTTGGCAGTAAACTACGAAAATAAGTTTCATGTTTTAACAATGTTCAAGTACCCTGGTCCTTTGTATTATTTCTTTACTGTTTGTTCTCCCATTTCAATAAACCAGTGTTTCGCAACAACGTGATAGTGTGACAGAGTGGCAGTTTGCAACTCCTAAAACAAAGTATTCTTAAATAAATAAAGCATTCTTGTATATGTTCCAAGTTAAATGACAGTGGTCATTAATTTCTGCTGTATTTCAACATAGTTTATCATCTTGGAAATACATGAAATTTCAAATAATATGCCAATGTCGAAAATGTGCTTACATGCAACTGAAGTTGATACAAATTTTAAACATTAGTATATATTGTCCATTTCATATACACTGAAGAGCCAAAAAAACTGGTACACCTGCCTAATATCGCGTAGGGCCCCTGCAAGTACGCAGAAGTGCCACAAGATGACGTGGCATGGACTCGACTAATGTCTGAAGGTATGCAGGAGGCAGTTCACACCATGAATCCTGTAGGGCAGTCCACAAATCCATAGGAGTGCGAGGCGGTGGAGATCTCTTCTGAACAGCACGTTGCAAGGCATCCCAGATATGCTCAATAATGTTCATGTCTGGTGATTTAGGTGGCCAATGGAAGTGTCTAAAGTCAGAAGAGTGTTCCTGGAGCCACTCGGTAGCAACTCTCGACGTGTGGGGTGTCGCATTGTCCTGCTGGAATTGTCCACGTCCGTCGGAATACAAAATGGACATGAATGGGTGCAGGTGATCAGACATGATGCTTACGTATCTTTCACCTGTCAGAGTCATATTGAGACGTATCAGGGGTCCCATTTCTCGCCAACTGCACACGCCCCATACCATGACAGAGCCTCCACCAGCTTGAACAGTCCTCTGTTGAAATGTAGGGTCCATGGATTCATGAGGATGTCTCCATACCCGTACACATCCATCCACCCGATATAATTGGAAATGAGACGTCAGACCAGGCCACATGTTTCCAGTCATCAACAGTCCAATGGCGACATTGGCAGGCCCAGACGAGGCGTTGTTAAGCTTTGTGTCGTGCAGTCAACAACGGTACACGAGTAGGCCTTCGGCTCCGAAAGCCCATATCAATGATGGTCCGTTGAATAGTTTGCATGCTGGCACTTGTTGATGCCCCAGCATTGAAATCTGCGCCAATTTGAGAAAGGGTTGCACATCTGTCCCGTTTAATGATTCTCGTCAGTCATTGTTTGTCTCGTTCTATCACAATCGTTTTCCAGTCGCAGTGATGTCGAAGATTTGATGTTTTACCAGATTCCCGATATTCACGATACACTCGTAAAATGGTCCTACGCAAAAATCCAAACTTTATCGCTACCTCGGAGATGCTATGTCACATCTCTCGTGCGCCGACTATAACACCACGTTCAAACTCACTCAAATCTTGATAACCTGCCATTGTAGCAGCAGTAACCAATCTAGCAACTTTGCCAGACCCTTGTTGTCTTACAAAGGCGCTGCCGACCACATCGCGTTACTCTGATTGGTTCCATACCTCTGTCATTTGCATACGCACGCCTATACCAGTTTTTTTTTTGGCTTTCCAGTGTATATGCAAGGTTGTTTTATTTTAAAAGAGAATACTGGTGAATTTTCTTTAAAAGTCGGTGTGCGAGTTTCATTTCAAAATGTCTACTTAAGTTAATTATATTTTATTACCAGATGTTATTGTTGAAGATAAGGCAATTGGCAAGTCCTTGGTAAATACTTAAAACACAAAAATTGTGTAGAAGCTCACTGCGTCTTGATAGTCTTCCTCAAGCAGTCGTGGGCTAGTTGTGTTCATACCTGTGTGTGGTTTTTTTCTTTACATATACATACTGTATATGTCAACATTACAAAATAAGGTCATATTGCCAAGAACATATTTAACTGTATTAGGAGTAGTATGAGTTGCTAATGAATCTAAGGAAATGGTTCTAATGTAAACAGTAGTGGTGAGAAAATAAGCTAAAGAAGAATGGTTTTACAATATTTTGTTTTTAAATTGTTTTTGTAACTTAATGGGATTTGTTTAAGCTGAGTACTGAACGGGAAGGGCTATATGAATATTAAATAAGTTTTGTTTTTAAATTTGAAAAATGTAAGGTTTGCTGAAAGTTAACTTGAAAATACACTGAATGTTAATGCAAGAATGTGAATTGTACTATTATTTTGCAAATCAGAGTTGATAGATTAAAGTAATGAAAAGGATTAATTATTGATTCAGTACATGTTATTTAAAATTACAAAGGTTGAGGTGGTTGTATTATGTTGAGCCTTAAGTAAACACAAGTAAGGTTAAGAGGTTGCTACAGTTCATGGTGTCCTGAGATCAATAGCAGAAGGCATAAGTTTTGACTGGGACAGGTCTGAGGCCCTGTTTTATTGTCAGCACTGGCCTAATGTAAGGCAGTAACAGTGGTTTGTATAATTTTGGGCAGACCTGGGTCCCCTTTATATCTCTTGTGTGGTGATCCCAGCGAGGAACCAGACGAACGAGCAGCCCACAAGGAATCATCAATGGCATAGGTTGTGAATACACCCTCAACCACAAATTAGAACATGTGACTAATTGAAAATAGTGAAATGTATGATTTTCTTGCAGCATCCCAGCATCTTGTTGCTCTTCTTTAACAGGTGAAGTGAATATTTTTGCTATAAGTTTAATTACCGCATTGTAAATGTAAATTGTTGTCAAGGAGCAGAGGCACAATGATTTGCAGAGTAGCTGCATACAAGATAGGTTTCGCTTTGGGAAAGATTTCTTCAAAATCTCTCCCAAACCGACGGAGGTAACGTAATGACGCAATATTATTAATTATCAAGGTTCTAGCCGCGGTTCATTTTCTTTAGTTTAACGGGGGCTTTGTAAAATATTATCGGTATTTGAAATTATAGCCATATGAGTTCGTTTATCATGGTAGTTTCTTTATAGGGCATACGTTTGTTATGCATCATCATTAGAAGACAGAAGCTTTTCCGATTGAGTCGACAGTTTTTGTTCTGGAAGCTTTGGATTATCTTTTATTGACTACGCAGTTCGATATGGCGTGGCGACACATGCCATGCCCTTATTTGGTCATGGCTGGTGGCATCCTGAGGTGAGGAGTGGGGGTAGCCACCAAAAACAAATACTTTGTGTGCATTTCGCCGGCCAGCAGTCAATAACGTGCAGTAGACACGCAGTGCTCGAACGGTTAAGGACCAAATATTGTAGAACCAGCATGCAAGGAAGACACATCAGGAGAGACGAATATAGCCCACACCGGCAAGCACCCACGACCTCTAATCTTTTTTCGCTTCAATTCTTTTTGACTTGTACTTTAAATTCTATTAAAATTATTTCCGCCGGTGTGGGAGGTCGATAGGGTGCCAGGAGGGAACTGACGTCCCTCCTGCCTTCTGATTTTCTTCTAGTGAGGCAAGTTTTCAAGACGTAAATGAATAATTAAACGACTGTGGCCCTACTCTCTGTTGGTTTGCCCGTAAACCTGTTCGTACTCTGCATACCTCAAGATTGTATGTGAACTGTTTCATTTGATTGAAAATAAAAGTAAAGAGTAAATAAATCAGAACTTGACTTTATTTGTTTGGCGCCTTTAAAGTTTCATGATTCTACCAACTGAGCAAACAGAGTTGTAATTTCCATTCGTCAATCCTTGACGTGGAACATTACAACTTTTAATTAATATTTACTTGTAAATTAACGTAAAGCAGCACTTTTTTTTTAAAATTAATTTCTCAGATCTTTACCACTTAAATACATTTTGTAAAGATGGTGGTAATTTGAAAATATTAGATTCTTTATCTAATTTTAGGGTTTAAATTCTGCAGTTTTGAATTTTATTTCAGAGTCAGTATGTTTCTTTTTCACACAATTAATTTTATTTTAACCAATTTTTATTAATAAAACAAGTAAAATGAATTTTTTTTTCATATTATTTATAATTATTTGATTTTATCTTGAGTGTTTTATCGTCAATTGTTTCAAGTATAAATGTTAATGTGTTGTCATTTTTATAAAAATAAAAACTGGTAAAGAAATCAATTTTTCCTTCAGAGAGAAAGTTGTCAACATTTTGTTATGGGCAAAATTGTATTTTGTAACTATGTGAGGCGATAACTAGTTAGCCTATCATAAAAACTGTTTATTTAAAATGAGATTGTTAAAAATGTTTAAAGAAGTTCAAGCCATATTGGATTTTTCGCTAGGGCTGTGGTTATCTGAGGTGATCGCCCAGCTAGGAATTTGATGTAATTTATCGCTAAACGAGTCCGGATTGCAACAAAACCAGACATGTACGTTGGTACGAAGACGTGGTAATGTTTTTAAGTCTAGAAGAGGACAGTGTTCGGGCGACAGCCATGTTTTAAATGTTAGGTATGTTTTGCCTTCCGCGTTCATATCAAGCGAATGTGCTAAGACTGTATCATGCACATATAAGTCTGTAAGCTTATTATTTAGGGAAGAATTTTAGATATAGAAGAGGAACGACTATAGCAACAGAAATGTCTACAATTTTGATTTTACGTGTGCTGGTTCAGCTAGATGCTATGTCAATGACGATCAGCATTTTTATTTACAGTTAAGTCTGAACAATCTACACAGCGTGCAGCTATCTTTACTTCAAAACTTTTATTCTGCACCACTATTAAATTATCCTTGATTTTCAGTTTGCACAAACTTCACCACGAATATCCTGTATAATTGAGAAATGTTCATTAACATATTTTCCATGTTCAGATGTAAATATTGAGTAGCTAATGTCTGCATCAATCTCTATATAATTTTTTGATTGGAAAATTAAGCCTATCCAAGTATGTTATTAATTGAAGGTATAATTTTTTTTCTTAATGCACAGTTTTATTTGAATATATAACCTGCCCGCTAATCCTACTATTCTCAAACATTGCTTCATATATTTTGTTAAACCTTTGTGGCAATCAGAGCTGCCACTGTTTCATTTACAGTAGCTATGGTCTGTCTCATATAAGTTGACGAGATTCTGACAGTCAATGAGTGGCAACTTAATGTATACGAAACAAACAAAGTGCCATTAACAAAATCCTGTATCAGCTGATGCACGAACGAACAAAAGTTAATATTACGTTGGCTATTCTGAGTGCACTGCAGACACACATTAGACAAGTAGAAAATAAGCGATAAGAAAGAGTTGCTAGATTAATTAATACATTTGATTTTAAGAGGTCACAAAACAGTGGTTGTTAGTGTTACAAACTAAACTTCGTGATAAAGTAGTAATATATAGGTGTTCAAAATAAAATGCACAATAAAACTATCCGTATCCAAATGAAACGCAACTTAGAAACTTGTTTCATGTGGTATCCCCACTCTCCATCCATGCTTTCCATGCGTGCTTGATATTAATTCCAAAAGCATGCAGAAATATTGCATAATATTGTTGAATTATTTTTTCTAATAATTTGAAGAAATATATTTTTAATTCGTGTCGTTCCGAGTCAGTAATAAAATAAAAGCCTACTTTTNTAATGTAGTTCTGAGCCAGTAATAGAAAAATGGTCAACTTTTAAAAAGACGCTATCTATTGAGCCATGCAAACGGCTCAGACCTCGCTGTCATGCTGTGTGCGCCATCTATCCGCTCTTTCCCGAAGCATTACCAGCCAGAGAAGAAAGCTTTCCTGCTAACAAATTTATGAACAGATACCAATAGTTTTATTTTTCCGCGAGCTCTGCATAATTTTTAAAGTAACGCATATTTTATGTGCATCAATTTTTAGTACTAGTAATTTCTATTTGGCCGGTAATCCTTCATCTACTTAAATTATACGCCATATTGTTCTCTCAAAACCCATTTCCTTGTTTCCAAAGAAAGTGGGACATGCGTGAATAGTTTTTAAGCAATTCTAACGTTATTCCATTCACATATTTCCAACTCAAAAAT
This sequence comes from Clitarchus hookeri, assembly GCA_002778355.1. Lineage (NCBI taxonomy): Eukaryota > Metazoa > Arthropoda > Insecta > Phasmatodea > Phasmatidae > Clitarchus > Clitarchus hookeri. Next base: position 448,916 of record NQII01000241.1, on the reverse strand, counting down.
ATTAATTATAACGTCCAAAGTGTGATAATAGCAACAACTACCGTCTCGCAAATGTTAAACCCAAATTCACTGCCTCAGACAAATTAAAAAAGTGTCTGCAAATATTAAATTTTTTTGCAAGGTTTTATATTTTTACTTTTATAACCTACTAATTTTTTTTAGACAGACGTCAGTCTAAAATATTTTAAAATTTCTTTAGCATTACAGTACAATGGCAAGTGGATTAACAGACAGAGTGTTGATAAAAAAATACAACCTCCATTTGACGCACCAGCTGATGGCAAAAGGATACATAAACTAAAAGTAAACATTGGTGCTACTTTTGTTGAATTGTCAGAATCTCGCCAACTTACATGAGAGAGACAATATTCAGTAGCTAGTTATTGTATTTTTTTGTTTTCATATGTTGACTTGCAGATAGGCGAACAACGCTAAAGTATCTGCCAGGTTGTATAGCAGAAGTTGAGTCTGCAGTGTTAGCCAGGCAGGAAACTCTCACAAGACAAACTATTTATTAATTATTGTTCAATTAACTGAATTTAAAATCATTCTCTCAATTTAATTTAAAATGTATTATATTTCTATCTCAAAACAAACATCATTATTACAAATATTATTTAACAACATATATTCCTAATAAAATTATTAAAAGTGTAAGTGTGAAATTCTAAACAATTTATTAAAAGAATGTTCTTTGAAAAATATTTAAATTTAATTTATATTATATTAATTTCAAAAACAAAATAAAAGTTTACTGCCTTGTATGCCTCATTATTTTTTCAGATAATATTTCAAAATTAAGTTAAAATTCAAGTCGGTGTACATTGGTACACCACACATTACCAGTTTGTGGCACTACATATTACTCTTGCCTGGCACCCCTGCAAAAGGAGCTGCTCTTGTTGCAGAGTTAATTACAGCACACGTAACAAGCGCTGGAATCGCAGATTCTCCTTTGCAAGGTGTGGGGAAATGGTTTGTGGGCGCATAAGAGCCCCCAACACCGGCCAGTATCATGGACAGGGTCATCATGGGTTCCCTCCGCACCTAATGCACAATTCGTCGATCCTCTCGACTGGTATTGTCAATTTCATATAAGCGGCGTAAAATTTGACAATGTGACCAACTTACACAATATGTAAAAAGTAAATGCCTAACATTTGCAAAGTATTATTCAGCTGATGAATTGCTGTAGAACGAGTGTTATGTAGGCAATGATGATGAGTACAGAAGAAAGTAGTACTCTGACATAAAAATTTGTAATTTAGAACTTTAACTACACTTACAATATTAATGGTTTCAATTATGTTTTTGAAGTAATGTGCAATTTTTTTGGATTTTGTGAATTGGCTTTAAAAACATTTAGCAATTATGACTGTGCATGCGGACACTTAACAACCAATTAAACATTTGCAGCATGGTGAATGCCATTGTGCATGTGCTCTTTTTCATTATGTTTATACGAGTATCTTGTTGGTGTTGGAATATTTTATCAGTGGTTAACTATTTTTGTATTTGCTTTCAGTAAGCATAATAGTTGCTTGTAGGTATCGTTTTAGTGTGTTTTCTTGAGTGAAATGTAATGTTATCGGCACATGTTTACCGTCCATTTTCCAACTAGCATTCGCCATAAAGCTAACACAAATATAATTTACGTTTCCAAATGTAAGTTTCTTAATTTCAGGAAACTGGCAACGTGCTGATTTTAAGGAATTATTCTGCAAATAAATGATTTCATATCAGCGACTAACAAAAGTAATTTTAGTGAAGTGGCCATGAAAGTCTTTCCATAGAAAAACATGTGTTCAAGAGGTTGCGAATAACAAACAGTAAGTTAGCGTGTTTTGTAAAAAATGTATTTCTAAACAGTTATTATAATGCTTGAAATGCACTCAGCCTAATGTTATTTCCGTACGAGCAAAATTTTTCACTGCCCCATTAAAACAATATGCAATTCAAAATGCACTCTCTTGTAAGAAGAACCGCAAAACATTGCAGTTTCACAAAAAAAAACCCGCCCCTTTTTCCCCAGAGTCCCAAGATATTTACTTGGCTGGCCATTACAAAAATGGAATGCCAACCTAGCTCTATAATCTACATTTATTACTAAATGGAAGTAAGCTAACGTCAGTCTTTCGCAGCCTGCCATGACAGGAAGTTAGGAAACACAAGAAAATGCAAGTGTACACTGGACTCACAACATTTGTTTACAAACATTGTTTTCTTCAATGACAGAACAGCTGTAGTGGAAGGATACACAGTGATTGTACTACGTTTCTAGAACAGTCTAAATTTACCCCGCTAACATGCTGAGCCAGTCCTCTGTGTGTGGGTCCCTTCAATTATGCACTGTTCCCAACAATATTGGACAGTACGGTCCAAAAAATCCACGTGGTGGTATATACAGCAGTACAACCACCATGCAGCTTTCAGCCAAATTACGAGTACCATCTCAAAGTCCATCAATTACGTAAAGCATAGACTTTGGTATCTTCCCGACATTCATCTCCACTTCATATACTTGCACGATACCGTCTGGTGTTTCAAACGTTAACATGACTTATTCTGTGCCGTTTTAAAATACGTCACGACTATTTTACTGTTGTCACTACTAGTATACTATTTTCAAGTATTTTTGAAACCTCATTTTAGTACTTACTTCAGTAAAAATGATTGCAAGTAATATTTAATGGATTAATTACCTTTGGTGATAATGTGATAACTGATGCCTTCATTATCCATTTGAGTATTATCTGAGATATGTTTATTTAATTACGTCTATTTGTCTGGTGTTATGATATAACTTCATGGTAAATATTTTATTTATTTGTTTATTAAAGCTTATGTAATTTGTCATTTATATACTTCAGTTTATGTAATTTTCTCGTCACTTTGATTTTAATTCAGTTTTGGCCTGTGCTTTCAAAGTTTTGTTTTTAATCCAGCCTTGCCTGCAGACCGTATTTCATGAGAGATTGCTTCTCTACCAACTGGATGTGCAATGCTCCATTCCGAATTCTTTCAGTCGCCGTCTAAAGCTACCCCTTCCACTCACTTCCCTGCAGTTGCAGTTCTTGCAAATTTTCCTGGCGTATCACTTGCGCTTGGCACGTGATTTCACATTTAAAAATGCTCGGTAATTATCTAGTTTAGGGGCTTTTCTAAAAAACACAATAAAAATTTTAAATTATGATATATTTCTACTCTACTAATGATGCAGAACACGAATATACTAGGGGCATCGCTTTAAAATAAGTGCAACATATTTTAAAAAATTGAACAAGTTTGTGAGATGACTGTTTCTGACAGTTTGTTTACGTTTATGAACGAAACGTTTTATGCCAACAAAAGTTGTTTTAATGAATTCAGCATAGCTTACCTAGTTGATATTGAAGCGGCCGTAGTGTTAAAATAAGTAGAACATATTAAAAAAAACTTGCGAAATATGTTTGTTTGTGTCTATTAACGTCAGAGGAATTATACCAGCCCCCTACCTAGGTGAGTCAATTTACATTCTTTTGGTGTGTTTTACGGTTCCTTTAAATCCCTGCAATCCTACATTCGTATTTTAGTGTAAAACCCAAACATCCTAGGTTAGTGTAAAACCCAAACATCCTAGGTTAGTATAAAACCCAAACATCCTAGGTTAGTGTAAAACCCTACTATCCTAGGTTAGTTTAAAACCCTAACATCATAGGTTAGTGTAAAACCCAACAATCCTAGGTTAGTTTAAAAATGTAAAATAGTGATTCGCCCGTCGTGGGGTTAGGTTTTGTTAGGTTAGGTGGGCACATATTACGAAATTAGTCGGACGTTAATGCCCCTAGTATATTTGTGTTCTGCATCATTAGTAGAGTATAAATATATCATAATTTTAAATTTTTATCGTGTTTTTCAGAAAAGCCCCTAAACTAGATAATTACCAAATGCTCCTTTGTTCAAGTGCTATGTTCTCCCACCTCTGTGCGTTTCAGCACTTTTCACCTCTTCTGGACAGCGTGCAACATCTAGCACCGTAAATCGAAGCTTTTCGTTCAGCTTTTATTTTTACCTTCTGTGTGCTTCAAGAGCTTATTCTCTGCATTTTCTGTCCAGCCACAGAGTTGAGATGGCGTGTTGCCCAGCTCTGGTGGCTGTGTTCTTCAGAACTTCAGTTTCTATTTTTTTTGTTATAGTCTCATAGCTGTTTTGGCAAAGTAGTTTCCTATAGTACTTTTAATAATTTTTTTGTTGTGGTGTAAAGAGGGTAGTTGTATTTTTGCAAAGAACTTAAGTGTTAATATAATATCTGTGAAGAGTTGGTTTGAACTTAATATACGATTTGCATTAAGGTTAATACCTTTTTTTAATTAAGTACAAATTAGCATCATTAGTTGTTAGGGATCTATCCCAGAGGCCTCATTTGAATACTTATGAGCTACATTTATTGGAATAATTTCTATTTTGAATAAAAGGCATCAATTTTGTGTAATTAAAATTCAAATGTTTTGTTTTAATGTTATAGATATTAATCATAGAATCATTATGTGATTTTAACAGATTTATGGTCAAGTTTCATGGCTCTCATTTATGAGGACTGACTAATAATGTGGCATTGTGTTCTCTCTTTTATGGTTATTTAAACTGTCAATATGTTTTAAACGAAAGAAAAATAAATTTGAAAAAAAAATATTTAGTAATGCACAACCACAAGTCACGTCGTATTATTCGTAATTATTCAGTGTAGCGGCTTTTCTGTAAATAAAAAAAAATCACGGGAAGTGGTATATTTCTACTCAACTAATTACACAGAACACAAATTTACTACGGGCATTAAAGTATTACCAATACAAACCACAAATACGGTATGGGGAGGACTATATAGATCAGGGAAATTGTGGAGTAAAATCACTAAAAATACAAAAATAACCTCAATTTAGCATTTGTACACCCAATTAAATCATTTGTGCCCACCTAAACTAATCACTATTTTACATTTTTTATCTAACCTAGGATTGTAGTATGTTAATCCAACATAGGATTGTTGGGTTTATTTAGCACGTTCTGCTCATTTTACCATTACGCCCTCTTCAATAAGCTGGGCAGAAGCAATTTATGTTACATTTGTGGGTCCACTAAGTTTCAGACAAAAGTAACATATTTGATTGGGGGGGTGTTTGTGTACGTATATATTTGTATATATGTATGTATATACATATATATATATATATATATAACATACTATTTTACTAAGACTTACTACTAATTTGTTAAATGAGAACCAATTAATTAGTTCTTCCTTTATAAAATTAGTCACATTAATTACCTCCGGGATAAATATTTCCAGAGATTCCCCGTCTACTTCTGATGACCTGCTGGTTGTTGATTTAAATACGAATTTTTTAACTTGTTCAACAAACCCATCGGACATCGGCGCTAGGTGACCAAAACTTGGACAACAAACGCCACAGAAGAAAATAACAGTACTAATATATCAGTATCTCCCAAGTTAATATCTTAAAAAATGCCGCAATGCGATTGTTACGCCGTGTAGTTGATAATGAACTAAAAGACGAACTACAGAATTAGTGAGGTCTGAACCATAGACAAAAAATAAGATAAATCCATAGAGTATAAATAGACAGAGCGCGATATAGTATACTAACCGGTAATATGCGAATATGCATGGATGCTCGCGTTTCACATGACTAATGGGGGAGCAGACGACACGTAATAATGAAGTGTATGTAAATACGTATATTATTTGTGATTTTATAAAGCAATTAAAAAGTCAAGAGATGGAAAATGTAAAATAACATTACGTCCATTGATAACAATGTTTAATTACAGTTGTTGATTTGAAAATAATGAATATTTTGGGAAAGGCGGGAGCAAAGCTGTAACGATTCATACATAAGTATTACTTATATCTGCCCGCATAATTGTAAAAGTAATTAATATAGCACCCACTTAGTGTATAAAATATACCTATTGATGCCTAGAAAGTGTTAACTTTGAATATGGGTTTCATACTTGTGCAATATTTCGTGGTAGGGCTACAGTTATAGAAACAACGTAGTCTATACTGCCTGTTGCATGTTGTCTAATCTTTAATTTTACGGAATATTCATGACAGGTTGCTTGGTTACATGCAAAGGTCAATAGATATGTGGCCACAACACTACTACTTTCCAAGTTAGGATAGAGTAACACCTTGGTAACCACACTTTTTTAGTGATTACATTATCCTTTGAGTGTGCAAACTGCAATTTCAATAGCCACATTCCTATAATAAAGAAAACATTTAAGGTTTAAACCACAAATTGTAATTAATGTGTTTTGTTACATTAGCTTCATTTGACTATGCCCTGGGGGCTTATTCTCAGTTATTCGTTAATTTTCGAAATCTCTCGAAACAAATAAAATCTTCGAGAAAGGCAAGTTTGTAATCTAAGTCATAATTCGTTACAGCCTTCCACCCTCAACGAGCCTTCGGAAAAGTTCAGGTTTTGTTAGAGAAAGCAAGATGGCAACACTAAGCACATGAACGTTAACTGTATTACGAGAGTTTGTTTATAAATTGTGAATACTGAAAACTTGAAAACATTAATAAACCAAACCAGCAAAGCCCTTAATATATTTTGTTTCCTTTTGGCATGTTTTAAATATTAGTATTAAATAAATAATGTATTCTAGGGAAAAGGTACATTTCGTTCGTCAAGTGTGTCAAATTTGCTGACGACATCGTACTATTTACTAACTCTGCCGGACGTGTTAAGTATTACACATAAATATGCTCGATGAGTGACTTGTGAATTGCCGTGGGTGGTAAGCAGGAATCAGGTGGTGGTAATGTGGTCGAGTTAGTTTTTGTGATCGATAAATATTGACCGCAGGTAGGCAATGGATGTCGATGAACAAACTGCAAATAAAAGAAAATTATCAGTTGGGCAAGCCAATAATGATAGTCGTCAAGCAAAGAGTAATTGTATAGGGATTGATGACTCTTCGATGGAGCCTCTAAATACTGCGAGACTGGTTAGACCACCCCAATTATACTATCCTCGAGATAGTCCAGGGCATTTTGTTGTTTTTGTTGAGTCACAAGATACGAATATTGGATATCTACACCCCATCTCTTTAAGTCGCAAACTTCATCCCAACCGAGATATTTTACATATCCAATGAGCAGGCCAAAGCAAAATTGAAAATTAACTTTATTGAAGTAAAATGCCTTGAATACTAAAAGCACTTTATTATAAACGATCGGACAAGCACTGTCCCGGACGAACAACACAACACAACTAAACAAGATAACATAGAAGATAATGTGACAAAGAAGAAACCATAGAGATAGAAGAACTGACAAGTGGCGCTATCATAAGGAATTTTACTTAACACTTGAAACTAGATACTTTAACACTTTCCCTTGTTAAATAACAATTCACAAAAAAAATACAACTCTATATAAGTCCCATCTTGTCACACAACATCCGCAAACGAGGGGCGGCTAGTGGCTTGGTCATGATATCTGCAACTTGATGCTCTGAAGTAACTTTATCGACAGCCAGTCTACCTTCTGCTACATGCTCTCGAATGAAGAAGTGCTTTCTTCGGATATGCTTGGTTCTACGATGATTTTCTGGATTTTCTGCAAGTCTCCACCCACCTCATTGGCTCAATATCCACCACTGCCCACACCATCAGTTCTCCCTCCCACGTCAGCGCCTCCGGCCTTCCCGATTTCATATTCATTGGTGACACAAAGCTACATGCGACCATCCCGTATGACTACAGTGAGGTCCGATGAATATAGTGTTTGTTATAAAGCACTACCCCGGTGACTTCCAATATTGTTACTGAAGTTCCGCCTGCTGAGGTACGTGAAGTCCCTCGACTTAATAACGAAAAGTTTAATTCTTTGATCGACACAATTGAGCATAATTTCACCACATCAAAAAAATTTTACTTATAATTTTGACTGGGAGAGTCTTATTCAATCATTACTTCAATTTCTGCTATAAGGGGGTGTGTCTTTTTGAGGTGAGTGTGTTTACTATTGTTTACCACTTTCTTGCTACCCTTATTTCCTGCACGCTTTTGCACCATACAGTGGAACACTAGATCTCTCCTGTCTAATAGATTCCCCCTCCTTCATTATTTTGATGCTCATAACATAGATGTTGTTCTACTGTCTGAAACCCGGATGTTACGCACCTCCCCTCTATATACCTGATCCTTTCAGTCTTTCGACTCCCCTACGGATGACGGGGGGATGGCTATATATTTAAGGAATAAGCATGCTGGTGAGATTTTTAATATTACTTATCCTGACAGTTTCCATGACGTTGATGCGGTGGCGATTCGGTCGACACTCGGCTCTTCAATATCACTATCGTCTCGATATATGTCCATCTTAAGTTTCGATGTACAGAATACGATATGGCGTCTTTCTTTACCCATTTTTTCACATTCTGTAATTGTAGGTGGCGATTTCAATTGCCACCATCGTTTGTAGAGTAATCCCTTTGAAGATGTTTCTGGTCGCCATTTGGCAGAATTTTTACTTACATCATATTTTACTTTACTGAATAGTACACAACCTACATGGCTCGGGCCTCCACATTTCCACTCAACTGAAATTGATTTAACTTTTGTTTCTGCTAGCCTTTCCAGGTGCTTAAACTGGTCTATACATAATGATATATGGGGTATAATGTATTCACGGTAACTTCAAGATTTTCTGAAGCCCTGCTAAAGATCTACTTTCAGGGAGCCGATTATGTATCATTCCGCAGTATGTATACAAAACATTGCCATGTGACACCTGTCAAATGTTTTGTAAACAAACAGTGCCATGTGGGAACTGTCAAATATTTTGTTAACAGTGTCCATGTGGGAACTACCAAAATTTATTTTTGAAGAGAAACAATGCCATGGAAATCTTAACTGTCATATACTTTAATAAAATTCTCCAAATGTCTAAAAAATGCTAATCAATTTAGCAAAATATTGTAATACATACAAAAAGGTAGATTGAAGTATATATCGGAACTGTTAATTATATAATTTAATTAAAGTTTACTTATTATATTAAGATTTATTTACATAATTGGTATAAGGAAAAAGTTAAATTTTACATAATAAACTTTTGGAAGTAGCACTCAGGTTAAAGATTTCACTGTGATAAATGGGTACCATTTATTCTATTTTATCGCATATAAGTCGCACAATTTATTTAAAATTTTTTATTGATAACTCGGGGGCGACTTATAAGTGAGAAATATTCCTCCAGCCCCACACTAACGTTTCATTTACTACGAATTCACGGCCCGCGGCTCGATTTCCAAACTCTTCAGCGAACAAAATCACTTTCATTTTGAAACCTGCGGTGTAGGTACATCTCTGTTCCATCAAGAACTGTCGCGCTTCTTCACTGCAACATAAAAACAACACTATGCGGCGGAAAGACGAGTCACGGCTAACATTTGGCACTGAAGAACCAACGCTAATGTGCTGCCATCTCTTGGTCTCCACAAAAAGCTTTCGAAAATAATCGATTATCAGTTGGCGGCGACCAAAATTCGATTCCTTTGCATTCTTTGCGAAGGGAATAACGTAACGGAAATATTCAAATGCCTTTCTATATTTTGCACGTTTATTTGATAAACTGCAGAAATAACAACGCTAATACTAAAATTACATCTTAACCTAGAATTATCTTGTAAGTAGAAAGAATGTGTTACGTTAGTTTTATAACCACAATTCAGCGTCTCCAATATGGCGTGGTTATACTTCTGAAAAAAACGTGCCCAAACGAACAAGATGGAGTGTACGAGTCCGCTGGACAACAACTGAAATTTATTTAATTTCAATTAATAACGGTGAAATCTTTACCCATGAGTGCTACGTAAAAATGTAAATATATAGTTTAGCAATATTAACTTTACAATTACGGCATTAAATTTATACATATTAATATTTAACCTACGAACTATTTCTTTTCAGCTATAACCAACATGTCCCTTCAAAATCCGTTGTTAATTCTTACGGACTTTTAACAAATTATTAAAATTTATTGAAAAAATATACTTAAAACTTAAAACAACCAATTTATATAGTGCTTCAGTGCTAAAAGCAAGACAAAACCTTTTTACATATACCATTTTTTTATAACCAATTGAACATGTAACTCCTAGGGTGATTTTTCAAAGGTTCTTTTGAAAAGTATCGAAGATACCGTGAATGGATTATAGTGATCATATTCCGATTATCCTCACTTCTTCACTAACTCATCTGTCACCTTCCCCTACATTTCGTCGATACCGATTTGTTATATAATCGGGCTGATTGGTGCTAATTCCCTTCTTTAATGATGGAAGCAACAACACATTTCCCTNTCAAAATCCGTTGTTAATTCGTATGGACTTTTAACAAATTATTATAATTTATTGAAAAAATATACTCTAAACTTAAAACAACCAATTTATATAGTGCTTCAGTGCTAAAAGCAAGACAAAACCTTTTTACATATACCATTTTTTTATAACCAATTGAACATGTAACTCCTAGGGTGATTTTTCAAAGGTTCTTTTCAAAAGTATCGAAGATACCGTGAATGGATTATAGTGATCATATTCCGATTATCCTCACTTCTTCACTAACTCATCTGTCACCTTCCCCTACATTTCGTCGAAACCGATTTGTTATATAATCGGGCTGATTGGTGCTAATTCCCTTCTTTAATGATGGAAGCAACAACACATTTCCCTCCGATTACAGTTTTTAATATTAACAAGGTTTATTATGTTTTCTATATATCCATTTTGGAATCCGCTAAAAGTTCTATGCCTTTTCGCCCTTTTCGTATTGAAGATAGGAAACATGGTTCTACTTGATGAGATGGACAAATGGACGAGTTTAATTGCCATCATTTGAATGCACTTCACCAATATAAATGCCAGGCTACATTGGGCAATTTTCTACATCTTATGAAATGCCAAGCATAGGTGCGAAAGTTGTGGTCTGAACGTAAAAAGATTAGCTGGAATACTTTTTGTGCTTTACTTTCTCGTACTACTCTCTCTTTCTCTCGTATATTATGGGGCAAATTTAAAGCCTTTCACACTAGTAAAGAGGGCCAGCATTCCCATCATATTTCCCTCTCCCTTGTACATGCTTTTATGGATCGCATTGCTCCTGATACCTTCCCCGAGGATGCTACCTTCCGTTTTCCTTCAGTTGTTTGTCATGTGGATTCACGTGATCATCAGGTTTTTTAACGGGCATTTACAGTTGAGGAATTAAGCCATTAAGGAATTAAGCCACTGCAAGTAATACCACACCTGGTTTGGATTACATATCTTATGGTCTCCTTAAGCACCTTCCTCGCTCCACTCTCGTTTGGTTAGCTCAATTCCATGATAAAGTGCTCTGTTATGATTGTATACCTGTTGTGTGGAGGGATTTTTAAATAGTCCCGAATTTGAAACCTGGTAAATCTTTAGAGTCTTATAGTCTGATTGCACTGTGTTCTTGTTTGGCGAAACGTTTTGAGAAATTGGTCAAACACAGGCTTAATTGGTGGTTAGAATATAATTGTTTACTTCAACCAGAACAACTTGGTTTTCGTTCTGGTATTAGTACCCTGGATGCTATTTCTGTATTGTTTCCACGTATTCGGGATGCTTATGGTCACCAGAATGTCTTGGGTACTGTGTTTTGGAATCGGCCTTTGATATTGTTAATCTTAAACTTCTTTATGACAAAATGTTGAAATTAGGATTACCCTATACCCTTATACGATGTATCCATTCTTTGTTTAGCATTCGTCGTTATATGCCTAGAGTACCTGCTGGAGCAGATTTTATTCGCCACGTGTCCAATAGTTTGGTTCAAGGTAGTACCCTCAGTCTCTTGCTATTTATCTTATATACTCAAGACATCATATTTCACCTGGGCTCCCACATTCGTTCTTTTTAATATGCTGATTGTATTGTGCATTGGGTTGAATGTATCTCTTATGACAAAGCCTGTACTTCTATTACTACGGCCCTTGATTCTTTATCACTTTGGTTGGATTATCATGATTTTACTCTTTCTGTGGATAAGAGTCGCATCCTGTATTTTACGCATAAACGGTCCCAGTCACCACTTCCTTCTCCAACCATCAGAGGTTAACCTCTTCCCTGTGTGACAAAGGTACAGTATTTGGGTATATTTTTAAAAAGCCAGTGGTAGCTGGACTACCCATGTTGAATACACTATTACCACCAAATGTAGCAATATAATTAATCTTTTAAAGGATCTCGCCCGTTATCGTTGTGTTTCTAGCTTTTTTGCTCTTCATTATTTTTATGTCTCTACCATTCAGTCTGTTATAGATTACGGTATTCCGATTGCTTGTCAGCTGCCATTCCTTTTGGTAAACAAATTTGGAAACTATATAGAACCTTTGCCTCAGACTTATTCTTGGCGCTGTCTCTTCTACGTCCATTATGGTCTTGCATTTGGAATCTTCCCTTATGTCATTGTCTGACCGTTATAGACTGGTGCAAGGTAAGAATTGGATTTGTACTCGTAATTCTCACGTAAGGGGTATTGTACAGGCGGTTGACAACTTTGGTTACATCCTACCGAAAGTATTACTAACGACGGCACATTTCGTTCAACATCCACCTCGATTGTTTCACCGTTTTCCGTATGAGGTATCGTTTCGTTTTCCTTGTCCTGTCTTTCTTTCCCCTACTAGATCTGTTTCTCCCATTGTTCTTCAAAAAGAATTTAAGGCTAAAGTTGCTGAATATACTGACTGTACTTTGATATACATTGATGCCTCAAAACTGTCGAAGGTTTTGGGTCTCTTTATTTTGATGCTTCACATACATTTTCTGGACTCTTTAAACTCCCTTCTACCGCGAATATTTATTATGACGAAGATTTTGCAGTGTATATGGATTTACATTATGTTTACGATCTCAAAGTCTTAAATTCTCAGATTATATCTGATTTACGTAGTGTATTTACGGCCTTGTAGTCTCCTACTCCCCATAATAAAGTGCTTATATGGTTTATACAGGAACAATGGGTTATTTTGGATAAACTAAAAGTTTCTGTCATCTTTATGTGGGTACCAGGGCATGTCGGGATTCAGGGGAATGAGATGGCGGATAAACGAGCGAAATTGAGTGTTTTACAGAATGTCTCGAAGCCCCTACTTTCTTTTTCGGTTTTATATCCCTTATTAACCAGGGACATTTTTCGACATTGGAAACAGACACGGGAAACTTATACTTCGGTTTCTAATACCTTATATGCACAATTGTTTCCTGCATTTTCTCGACAAACATATCGTAATTGTAGTTCCAGTGGTTTAGCAGTTACTTCTTTTCGTCTCCTTTCAGGTAATAAAGCATCCCAGTCTCATTTGTATAAACTTCATATACTCTATAATCTTTCCTGTGTATTTGGGGCCCCTAGTGCAGATTTGACTCATCTTTTGTTTCAGTTTTCCACTGAAGGCGATGGAATTCTTTGTATGCTGCTCTTCATAGACTTCATCTGATTTTTTCTGTCTCCTTCGGTACTTTTTCGTGACCCTCGGGTAGTTTGTGTCGCTCTCACTCGGTTTTTACTTGCGCATGGTATTGTTATTTGATCTTAAGAATTTGGTGTCCTGTTAGAAGTCCTCGGCGATCTGCCCACTCTTCCCTTGCTATCCCCTGTTCCATGGCCTTTCTTTCCCTCCATGGTTGATGGGCCTCCACCGAGAAAATTAGTATTTGTGAACCCGTCTAGTATTTATCCTTCATTATCCTCTATTTGTTTTTGGCCATGGGTTCCACTGTTGGCCACATTGCCACCAAAAACATGTTTTAATTAATTTCTTATGCACTATGTTGATATATACTCGAATGAACGTTGGTAAGAGAGGGCATATAGAACTTTGGTTGTTACATTCACGAAGATTTTTCTCGATGACCATTTTGCTGTTTGGTTGCAAGCTATTTACGAAAATGCTGTTCCATTGTTATTTATAACTCCAAGATTATAAAATGAGCAATCGACAACAAAGTAGATGCTGTCGTATTAATATTATTATTATATGAATTTTCATTTAAATATTTTTAAGATAAAGTTATTTTGTTGTTAACTACCAAGGATTATTTACATTTTAGTGCTAACTGTCAAAAAATTTACAAACAAAACTGTACAAAATTTATTTTTTTAAACATATCAGTGCTTATGTTCATGTAATTAGTTATGGTAATTGTTCAGAGTAGCAGCTTTTTTTGTAAAAAAATCCGGAAAATTGTACATTTCCACTATACTAATTATGCAGAACACGAATAGACTAAGGGTATTAACGTATGACTAATATCGTAATATATGCCCACCTAACCTAACAGAACTTAACCCCACAATGTGTGAATCCCTATATTACATTTTTTATCCTAACCTACGATTGTTAGGTTTTCAACTAAAATAGGATTATAGGGTTGTAAACTAACCTTGGATTGTAGGGTGTTAAAATAACCTAGAATTGTAGGGTTTTAATCTAACATAGGATTGTAGGATTTTAATCTAACCTACAGTTTTAGTCTAATCTAGGATTTTAGGGTTTTAAAGTAACAGTTAAATACACCGAAAGTATATGAATCAAATCACCTAGGTAGGCGGCTGGTACAATTCCATTTTTCTCGACCAATTCAACTGTCGTGCACCTTACCTCACTCGACAAAACAACACGATCTGCTAAAACATCCAAGTAACCCACAATGCATAGGTGAATATTACGCACAGAAGTACTTGTTCTTGCACTCTCCATTCCTAAATCACAAGCTTTCGCATGGTCAGATTTGGACGTCACAACTCACGCGGGAAACTACACACACTACTCGCCACGAACCGCACAGTCTCGCATATCAACTGCAAGTGACCTAAGGTGACGTCTAAACATCACAGCCAAAAAGGTGATGGCACGATGCACATTTGTTCACGTTACCAAAGCATTACTTCACCAAACATCATGGAGTCCGACGTAAATAAAGCGGACGAACTGCTCGTATTTTTAACTATTAGATTCAATATGCTCTACTTATTTTAATATTACACCCTCCTGAATATTAACAAGGCAAACAAGATGTAAAGAACCCATTTATGCTACTTTTGGGGGTCTAGGCTGTTTCCTTCAGAAAAGCCGCTACTCTGGATAACTACCTACACATTACTTCACGATTCTTTTCTTTCACAGTCCCAAAAAAATCACCTGTTACACACCCCCACCAAGATTTAATAACAAAACTCGGTAATGAAAGCCCGAAAGACTTCGTTATTGTTTCAAATTTCTTACCGAACATATGAACACTAGAATGCGCTTAGCATAGCTCCTTTAATGAGTAAACGAAAATTCGAGTGATCAAGAACATTTTTGGTGACAGGAAAAAAAACCAATAACTTAGAGTAAGCTCCATGGTCCTGTAATTCACGTAAAAATCCTGTCAGGGAGAAACATAAATTGTAAACTAATGTCTCAATTACTTTAGTGATTGAATAATTTACTTGGCTGTAGAGGAATATTTTGCGAGGATGTGGTATTACCGAGGTTGTAAAAAATGGCATGTGATACTGTATTTACATGTCTGCAATATGTTACGCCATTCTTTGCTAAACTGTATTTCAGGTTGTGAAAGTAAAAAATTAAAAATGTGGCATGATAAAAAAAGAGATTTTAGAATAAAATAAAATAATGTAGGTTTACTTTCGGTGTGTGTGTGAAACGAAGCGGACCGAGATGCCATGCATTTTCTCTTTGCTCGCTGTGTCTAGCAGTTGCATAGTGATGCAAATCAAAGCGGCTTCACTTTGTAAAATGAATAGCATAGGAAAAATTTATTTTATACTTGAAAATAAAATGAAATAACTGCAGAATATTTGTGTGCGAAACAGGTAAGTGATTAGTACGATATATCAAACACATTAAGATTACGGTCACGGACAGTAATGCAGACTTCGTCCGGCGACTAAGTTAAGAAATGTCAGAATATTATATTCCTATTTCGAATAGAGTGTTCACCAGTTCACTGGGTGAACACGAAGTCACAGTTCTCAGGATCGTGGGCCGAACGACCACTAGGCTGAATCCCCTGACACACTGTACAAATTTGAAATAAAACATAATATATAGCCAGGGTATCCAGGCTCCCCAGCACGCCTTAATATTAGCTTTTCAATGAAGGATGCCTCTTTGAGGCATCGATGTCTTCCTGAATAGGGCCAGGACCCGAAATACAACACTAAATATCAACTCACAATTTTCTGTTAACTCAAGTCAATTGTATTTCCGAATAGTGTACACAGTTACATGTATATAATGCAAATTAAAGGGGACCTGACTCGCAAGGCCTGCCAACGGCCGTTATTGTACAAAAAGGTCCTAAAATGACGCCAAAAACTTACAATAGTTATTGAAACTCAGGGGTAGGTAAATTGAGCTGATGGAGGGATACTGCGAACGTGAGGAGGACTGTCAGTAAATTAAATTAAATATCCAGTAAATTATGTTAACCTATTGCAGTTAAGTGTTCAGAACAAAGTATGAAAGTCCTCCGCGATACGACACAAGTGCAGCACCTAAGACCCATGAAATGAGACTGCCAGGGGTAGCGCGGTCGAACCATGTCCTCGCCGAGAGCTCGCCCCATCGCTCGAAGTTTACTGACTTCAGTACATAAATACGTAAAACATACAGACAATAGGATCCTTCAATATTCGGGATGGACATCACTTAGCTTGAGGAGATTTCAGAGTTCTTTCTTAAGCACTAATTTGAATAACAAACATGATTATTTGGTGCCTTGCAGAGGATGTGGGAAATTTAGGTGTGTTAAGTTTTGGGGCACTATATGAACGGAATGGCCAGGTTGAGAGAAATATTAATTATTTCCCACTTCATAATTGACTTGATTAGAAATACAATTGTACTCGGAAAATTATATAGAATACGTCAAATACCATACCCTTGCTACTCTACCCCTTAATAAATATGCACGGGCCGTGCATTTATTCTGTGATTACTTCGCAATCCCCTAAAAACGAATTTCATGAGCTGAAAGGGCTTAGGCGCAGTGCTCATTCAGCTAGGAGACGAAGGTTTTCGCCGCATCATCGACTTTAGCAGTGCTACATTTGATCCAGTCGAGCGATGCTATGATGAGAATGAGCATGAATGTCTGCCCGTAGTGTGGAGCTTCAAATGGCACCGGCAGCTGCATTTCACCCTGCATATTGATAATGGCAGCCTGATGTGATTGCATATTATGAGGGTTATTCGGAAAGTAAGGTCCGATTTCTTATAAAACCTAAACCATTACAGATTTTTTCGAAAAACCTTTTTTATTTAATTCCTTACATTATTCTCTATTTTTCTACATAGTTTCCATATTTGTTTAAACATTTGTCATAACGTTCTACAAGCTTTTGTATGTCTAAGTCATAGACGCCTGCCGCCTGTGAGGATAACCAGTCTGGAAATACTTCTTTCACCTCGTCATCTGTGGCGAAGCGCTTGCTGCTGAGAAACGGCTTTATGATATCGGTCCAAAGAATCACGAGCACAAGCCATTCTTTTCATTTGGTGTTCCTCAGTAAGCTGCCTGGGAACCCAACGTGCGTACAATTTGGGAAATTGCAAATTTTCAGAGACAATTTTGTGCAAAGTTGTTCTACCCACATTCGGAAATTCCGATGCTATAGTTGAAATTGTGAATCGTCGGTCTTCACAAATCTTTTCGTCCACGGCTTTGACCAAATCTTCTGTGATCACTGATGTTCGGCCTGATCGTTGTTCATCATGGACATGTTCCCGTCCGTCCTTGAAAGCTCTCACCTACTCACGCACTTTGCTGTTACTCATCGCATTGGGGCCACACACTTGACTTATCTATCGATGAACTTCTGCTGCTGCTGAAACGTTCCTTGCTGTCAAAAACAGAATCACTGACCTTATTTCACTCTCGGCGAGCTAATCAATTGTTTTAAATTTTTTGAACTGACACTGTAAACAGTATACTGCAACAATACTAATGAAATGGTGTCGTTTGGCGAGCAAGGCATGCAGGGAGTCGGTGCGCATGCGCGCTACAATGTTCGCGCGATATTCGATTAACTATGGTGATTCGGACCTTACTTTCCGAAAAATCCTTGTATGAAGAAGGCCTGGAGCAACCTCACTCTCTGGGCACTTCTACTACAGTCATTTTACTTCGAGGTTCATCATGTCGTGGGTGTAGATAACGAACTTGCAGTTGTGTTGTCGGACTCACCAGGAGAGTCAATTGCATGGGACAAATAGGAGTGGGAGACCAATATTCTCCCTTCCCTCTGCATCATTCTTCTCTTGTGTCTAATGAGATTACATGCAACGAAATCTTCGTGTTACCTGCCACAGCCACTTTGCATGAGCTACACCAATGTTAAGTGTAAGAAAAGCCTATCTGCCAGATAGCCACTAAATGAAAGAATATTTGTGCTATGTAGAAATTTGATCATTGGTGTGAGGCAGGTTTCTGTGTTGGGGCACGTGCTAGCCGGACTAGTCAAGTGTGGCATGTTGACGTGCCTGCCGTGGCACGTAAACCGCTACTGAAATATGCACACTGTAGTGAATGGGCCAAAACATTCTGATATATTTCTACTGGGCAGGACTTACTGTGGACATATGTCATTTTGATTGCGTGTGTGTAACATGCAATTGTTAAAGAGCCACCATACATATTGGCAACAGCAACGACAGATACCAACTGAGCCTTGGGTAGCTATTTGAGGGGACAATGGCAGCCTATCCATGCTCTTACAATGGAAAAAGACTCATAGTAGTTGTGATGGAATTTTTTTTGAGACGGATGGTAGCATTTACAGTCTTTAGTGGATGCACCAAAATAATCGCGAAAGTGCTTGACGCTGTTTTTCATATCTGATGTACATCATAGTGATAATGGCACACAATTCTCTGCCACATGTGCCACGATTTCTGCACATGATGGTGCATGGAAAACTTGTGGTGGGGGTTTAGCACTCATGTACAAATCCCACTGAACACCACTATCAAGAACTCAAAATACAGCTGCATTTGCGCATAGGGAGAAACCTTACTTCGTGGGCCGAATACGTGCTCGCCGTCCTGTCCACGTTATGCATACATATCAATCTTGCCATCGGGAAAACACCCACCGAGCTGCTCCAAAGCAGTGACCTTCCCCACCAAGGATAGTTAGTGGGTAGAACCATAGAGCACTCCAAAAGCCCCACAGCAGACAGCAGTGAGAGGAACAGAGATGAGTGTGAGAGAGNAATCAGCAGAGCTACAAAACACAGTTTCTTCCCACCTCCTACACTACACTCGGGCCAGATGGGGTACAGAAAAATGCACATAGAGTCCACAAACCAGAAAAGCTTTTGTGCCAGATTTGCAGCAAAAGTGAGTGACCCACATCAAATACTGAGAACGCTGGGGGACACATGTTTCCTGGCGCGTCTGAGAAGACCGTGAAGTTCCGTTTACCTTCATGATGCTTTATGTCTAACCGATGCCACCCCTGATGTCGCAATGCCAGGTGTCCATCACCCACCATCAAATGGTGTTGGCGACACGGGTGAGAATGCAACAGCACAGCTCACAGATGCATGTGCTTTCATGCCAGAGATGACAGATGGCAGCACCATGAGACACATATTTCGAAATGATACACCCGATGCTCTGGCGCCTACAGGAGCCTCAACCGACACTGCCAATACATCAGTAATCTCAATACTCACTCCAGTCATCTTACCATCATTGTCAGAATATGCAGTCCCGGATAGCTGCCTTAGAGCATCCGAGTACCAGGATACTGCACAGGCGCATCACCTGGGCCATTCGCAGACAGCGTTGCCGATAGGCGAAACTCCGGACTGATGGTGCCGCATTGCTCTACATATGTCCTGTGTTTCCCATGCCATTTATGGCCCACATTCCTCTGAGGTAGGCATGCCACCAAGACATGATGGGGATGCACAGCCTCCTACCTCGCGCTGAAAACTACCACGTTGCAACCCACATAACACCAGCAGTAGCAGCAAAGACGAATCGAAGTCCGGGGCCAGAACGTCTCCACTTCAGAGCTCCAAGGGGCTCTTTCGCACAAGGCCTGCCACATGCATGGCCCGCAGATTCCTCCCGGCCCCCAAAGATCATGCAGCAGTACCTTCACCATCCTGGGGTCTCCACCATGAGCAGGGCCGTAGCAACAATAGAAACATTACAACCTCTTCCCCATGGGGCCATCAAGCCACCGGAATTCTGTTACGCTTGACAGCATAGAGGGGACCAGGCCTCGCCAGACAAACGACCTCCAGGCGGGAAAGTATTTGATATGTACCATGTCCCACCATACCAGTGACCATTCGTATCATCGCCAACGTTTCCATCGGCACTCGATCCAGGGGGATGCCATCCCGTTATGGAATGGTTACTTATTGGCTGCATGATGTCACAGCCACCATTGTCACCAACATCATGTGACCGCCCCATTTCTAACCCTGAAGCAGACATATCGTCCGGACAGGGTTTTTATGGCCCGAAAAACCCACCCACCTGTCAGATGCAACAGCATATGAAGGATCGACATGGCTGCGATGCTCGGCACCTTCCCCGCTTCCCGCTATTATGCAGTGTGTCAAATTTTTTTTCTTATACATAAAAATGTTTAGCCAGAACAGTGAATAAACTGGTTTACAAAGTTAGATGAGTGTTGAATGTTTGTAGGGTACTACCCCATACTACGACTCTCATCGTTAACTCTCAACTGGGTTATGGCACGGGGCAATTCAACACTCAACCAGACCTGAGTAACCTCAACCACATCATGCTTCACAAGGTTTTCCATGCCCCAAATGCGTAAAATGTGACGATTCGCTTTTCAGGTCAAATTTAATGCGGCCTCGTTACTAAAAATCACGTTCTCAGCAAAATCATCTTCTTTTAGCAGCCTTTGGAAATTCATACAGAATTAAAATCTATGTTTGTGATCCTGGGGATACCTGCAATTGCCGATACATGTGATGTGTCAACTTCCTAAGGCTCACAGCGAATGTTTCTCATCCACGGTTTACTATTTCAACAGGCAATCCTGGCTGCCCAGTTGTTTTTGCGTCGCTCACCCCTTGTACTACACCCACATTGTCATGTGTTTAGATGATGCGGTTTTTGGTATTTCATTTGAAATCTCATTTGTACCCATTTACAACTGACTCACATTAGGAAATGATGATGCAGTAAGCTTATTGTTTATGCATGAATGTGATTTTTGGATTAGTACCACAGCTTCCCTCTAACGACTAAATTATTTTTACGTGATGGCACTGATTACGAATAAAATCTTTCTGAATGTACTGTCATGCATGTACTGTATATCTAATATTTTTTCGTCAATAACCCTGCGAAGCCCCGGAAGGAATTATGAATCATTCTGTACTTTGGCATGCATTGCCACTGGTAATGGTGTAATTATCAAAGATTATCTCATATTATTCTACTTCAATCAATGTTAAGGCCCTTTCTATCAATCAAATTTTTCTTAAAATTACTTAAATTTTTTATTGAATTGAATTCTCGAAGGCTCTATGACGTCACATCACAAACATGGTCGTTTTCTCTTTTAATTTCGTGACATCTTCTTTTTCTTAAAGATTTTCGTTTTGAACAAAAAATTTCAATCGTCGATAACAGCTTTTTTTGTCAAAATATAATTAAAGAAATATCATAATAATAGAGTTGTGTGTATATATTCTTAAGCTTATCTAATGCAATTCATTGAAAGGAAAATGAAGTTGTTTTTTTGTTCGATAAATTTAATTAAAGTAATTGAATCCATGTCTTAATTTGTCCGGCGAGTACTTTCTCGTGCTCTCTGGATGTCTCAATTTGTCGTTGAGAGTTCGAAAGAACGAGATTACAGAGAGAGCAGGAAGTTTTGTACTCGCTGGCGCTCTCTCGCACTTTCTGACCATGCCCCATATTTGATTACACTGTTTTCATGTTTGAATAAGGGTATAGCAGCTTTCTGAGCCGAACCTGGTCGTCTTTTTAATGCAAGTCAATTATTTCAACTGGTTTAAACTACGAAAAAACTCATGTAAACTGTATATATAAAAATATAAATCTTGATACATGACAATGTCTCATTTTTTTTTCACTTTGCTGCAAAATTATTGTTATATGTGAAACAATAATAATAGTATTTTATGAGCTAAAAATTGTTCGGTTAGTGTTATAACTATTTGTGAATTATTTTGAAACCATTATGATTACGATGTTAGCTTAACATGATTTCTCGCCTTTCGGCTTCACTAGTCTGCATGACGGAGAGAAACGAGAGTGTGGTTGTCTCAATTCCACAGAGCGAGAACGCGAGAGTGCGCGGTAGGAGTGCTCTTACCAAGTTGTGCGAAAGAGTGCATCAAAAGAATATTCTTTTTAATGAGACACGGCCCGAATTCAATACATTTTTTAATGTGTGATTAATATGGATTCACAACCTCCAAGTAGCATATGCATGTTCGTATAAATAAAAGTAGAACACTGCATAAATACTTGTGTTTAGTCAAATTCATATGTTGTGTGCGTATATTGAATAGATTCAGGGTAGCTCAACTTTCAACTTCTGAATAGCAAACGTATGGCGGAACTCTTTACTTTCAGAATGTCAGATTAGTTACTAATAATATTATTATTATATCTAAAACAATTTAGGCAAAATTATAAATATACGAAATTATTTTTCTCTGCCCAACAAATAATAAATTGCTGCTTTCTTTGCACAAAGCCTATAAAAATAAAACACAAAAATAATAATCTCACATCGTAAAGGTAAGGTTTTGTTTAATGTCTTCCAACTCTGTTGCATGTTAGCTCACTTAATTTTTTTCAGAAATGTTGGTATATTTTATTTAATGATATGCTTGCTGGTCACAATGCCAGTCCAAATGTTCTATTCTACTTGTTTAATCACGGATCTCAGATTCACATTTGTGCAAGAAATTTTGATTGTCACTTTGACTTGTAAGCACATCATCAAATAGTGCATTTCTACAGAACTGTAAAAATTTAGGGAGCTTACATGAAACAAAGTACGTTCGTTTAAATATGGTTGTGAATCCGCCTTTAAACATTTAGCCGATAATAATGCCAATTTACATATTCTGCGCTGTAAATCCAATATAGCTGTTGAGAGTTCGGTATTGCTTTGTAGTTTATTTGTTATAATATACGCGAGCAAGGGACGTGACATTTTATAAGTATTTATTTAACAATGAATCGCTTATAACATTAATTTTTCGCGATATGTTTTTACTTTGGAGGCGGAGAAAATACGAATAAAAAAAATTCCCAGATTTTCATCCTTGCATGTCTAATGCTAACTCATTGTTTTTAATGTTGATNGCCTAATGCTAACTAATTGTTTTTAATGTTGATGTAGTCTATGAGATTATGTGACACATGTACTAAGGAAAACATCAGGAAAAAAAAAATNGTCTAATGCTAACTCATTGTTTTTAATGTTGATGTAGTCTATGAGATTATGTGACACATGTACTAAGGAAAACATCAGGAAAAAAAAAATAAGTTTTTATGTTTTGAAGTGACGTTAATGTAGTAATGTTAATTGTATGTTTAATTTATATCTAGATGTGAAATGTATTGGTATTTCGCAAAATTTTTGGTTTCCATAAATGTTATCATACTCGTTTATGGTGCTAATGAGCAGGCAGGGGAATGGATTTTGGAACTTGGCAGGTAAACAATGGAAAATTAAATTTTTTGAAATTCTTTGTTGGCTAAGTTTATACTAGATTAATATATTCCTTTTTAAAGATTATTTTCATAATCTTTTGTGAACTTTGGTTGTAACTAAATACTACACATGAAATTGTTTTCAAACAATGAAGTTGATACAACAGATATGAATTAAGGCAGTGCTACATTCGCCGTAAATATTAACAGTAGAAAATTGAACACACATACCTATGGAGTGTGCTACAACACAACATACCAGCATAAGATGAACACCTGCTTGCAGTAACCGCATAGGGAGAATTGAAAATGTAAATTTTTTTTTTTTAAGCGGAGTTCTATGCTTACCAATCACAAGAGGCTATTCCAACTACGGAAGTCATTGCAAAAATAAACTGTGTTTGGAAAGTACGCTTTGTAAACTTAGTATTACATTTCTGACTTTGTTTATTTACCATAATAACAGACACGTGCACACAATCAACAATGTACAGAAACTGTTTTGAATTTAAATAAATGTTGATAACTTTGTATAATACATTTGTTTCAAAGTAAAAAATGAAGGTAATTATCTAGTTTAGGGGCTTTTCTGAAAAACACAATAAAAATTTAAAATTATGATATATTTCTACTCTACTAATGATGCAGAACACGAATATACTAGGGGCATCGCTTTAAAATAAGTGCAACATATTTTAAAAAATTGAACAAGTTTGTGAGATGACTGTTTCCGACAGTTTGTTTACGTTTATTAACGAAACGTTTTATGCCAACAAAAGTTGTTTTAATGAATTCAGCGTAGCTTACCTAGTTGATATTGAAGCGGCCGTAGTGTTAAAATAAGTAGAACATATTAAAAAAAACTTGCGAAATATGTTTGTTTGTGTCTATTAACGTCAGAGGAATTATACCAGCCCCCTACCTAGGTGAGTCAATTTAAATTCTTTTGGTGTGTTTTACGGTTCCTTTAAATCCCTGCAATCCTACATTCGTATTTTAGTGTAAAACCCAAACATCCTAGGTTAGTGTAAAACCCAAACATCCTAGGTTAGTATAAAACCCAAACATCCTAGGTTAGTGTAAAACCCTACTATCCTAGGTTAGTTTAAAACCCTAACATCATAGGTTAGTGTAAAACCCAACAATCCTAGGTTAGTTTAAAAATGTAAAATAGTGATTCGCCCATCGTGGGGTTAGGTTTTGTTAGGTTAGGTGGGCACATATTACGAAATTAGTCGGACGTTAATGCCCCTAGTATATTCGTGTTCTGCATCATTAGTAGAGTAGAAATATATCATAATTTTAAATTTTTATTGTGTTTTTCAGAAAAGCCCCTAAACTAGATAATTACCAAAATGAAGGTTTTAATATCTTCAGGGTTTACGCATGTTGTCAAAATATTACGGCAAAATATTTTTTGAATGAAATTAAGTTAACTTAACGACTATCACTGCTTCTCAACATTTTCTCTCAAAGAAAAACAATTTTTTGCACTAAGAAACAAGAATATATTTACTGAGACAGGTCAGCCAACATATGGTTTGTAAATTTCTGTAATCCACGTGTAATACGTTTTATTTTTCCTGGTAGTTTTTGATTGGTTACATTATAGTTTTCGTACTGTGAATGTAGCATGCAATTTTAAAAATATCATGGTAACGCCACTGTTGTTTTCTTACTGGAAAGTTACAGCGAATGTACACAGCCTTTTTACCTATTTAGAAAGTAAGTTATTGTGATATTTATTTTATTATTGTAGTACTTTAATATCTGTTTACATTTTCGTGTATATTTTGTGTTGATACGTGGTGTCTTGTCCTTGTACTATATGTACTACTCATTTTACATGTTCTATGTCACTAAATGAAGATTGACATAACAAAAATAAATGAATGAATGAACGAACGAACAGCCAATTTCCTAGTATGAGTTAACCAGTATAACTATGTCAAGAAGAAATATATTGCAGTATTGTATGTGTGCATGCACGTCCAATTATTCTGTATTGTTGTAAGGTTTGTATGTTTTAACTATGTTTCCTTAGACTTTCTTGATTATGGGTTTGAGTAGACATTTTTTGTCTTACTGGTAGCACGTTTCGTTTATTTTTTTTATTTTTAGTATCACTCCAAGTCAAGTCAACACACTTTTAATTAATCAAAATTTTACCTNAATGAATGAACGAACGAACAGCCAATTTCCTAGTATGAGTTAACCAGTATAACTATGTCAAGAAGAAATATATTGCGGTATTGTATGTGTGCATGCACGTCCAATTATTCTGTATTGTTGTAAGGTTTGTATGTTTTAACTATGTTTCCTTAGACTTTCTTGATTATGGGTTTGAGTAGACATTTTTTGTCTTACTGGTAGCACTTTTCGTTTATTTTTTTTATTTTTAGTATCACTCCAAGTCAAGTCAACACACTTTTAATTAATCAAAATTTTACCTNTTTTCGTTTATTTTTTTTATTTTTAGTATCACTCCAAGTCAAGTCAACACACTTTTAATTAATCAAAATTTTACCTCTCCATCTCAGATTTTTATCAAATTTTGCACAGAGGTAACCTCCACATAGACTAAGAATATTGATTTAGGTAAAGGTAAATGTTAATTTCAGGTCAACCATTTTTATACTTTATTTTACATGTTATGAAATTTAGCAATTTTTTTTATTATTTCAATATATTTGAAATTATAAAAACTGTTTTATATTCACTAATAACAGAGTAACATATCATTCACCTGGTATTAAATGATTCTAGTGCTACACTTTGCTTGTCTCTACAAGTTTTAGACAAGTTCAGACAGGCATCCAGCAACTGGGGATATCCCTAGCTCTTGTAGTACTGTGGTTTTGGCCAGTCTGCAAAGGGAGTCAAGTATGGTTTGGATGTAAATACTTGCAATTAAGTTATATAGTTGGTAATGTGTTAATTTGAATAATACTGTGCACCGATTGCATTATTAGTACAATTGTTAGCCCTACCTAAACATGAACATTTACTTTATATTATCTGTGGAGTTTCATGCATTCTGAATTGAGAACATTATGAATATTTCTTTTTAGTGTGCTATGATGTGCTCATTACTTTGGATGCAGATTTTCTATTGTAGTTAGTTTATTAGTCACTTAAAATTGATGAAAAGGGTGCAGTTTACGGTAAAAAATTGCACAAGGTAACCAATTCTTGAAATTAAAGTGTTTCAATCTTTTGAAAAAAATTATTGCTATATTAGGGATAAAAAAGTTTAAAAACGTTGCTAATTGAATGTGCAGTCTGTTTTCTAGATTGCCAAAGGGAGTAAAAATTTGTGATGGTTGTAGAATAGAAATGGCAACTTTAAAAAATCAGAATACTGCTTCTTTCTTCTTCTACTCATCAGGATCAGGAATCAAGTTCTGATTCTGATAAAGTTCCCAGTTTTTCTGCATCCTCGGAGGTTATTGAGACACTAAACACTTCACTGCAAGGGCTAGGGGAATCCCCCATTGATAGAAAAAAAAATCAAATCTAAACATTATGCAACCAGGAAAGTAAAAAAAATTGACTCCGCAATGAAAATAAATCGTTTGTGTTTGCAGAAGATTCCTCCGAAAATGACAGTGAAGATCTAGAGGAATCAGTTTTGCAAAACGACAATCAAAAAGACTCCTTAGCGGAAGGCTGAATCTTGGAAAGTCCCAACCCCAAACCAGGCAAAAACCTCTCAGAAAAAGTAGTTGAAGATGTTAATTTATTTTACAAAAATGATGAAGTCAGTAGAGCGATGCCAGGTGTAAGATTAGATAACAGTTATTGAATCAAATAAAAATAAATTAAATATTTCAAAAAGACTTATTTTGTGCAATTTGAAAGAGGCATACACATACGCAGTGTGTGTATGTACAATTCGTCAAAATGTAAAACTGATGATTGAAAATGCCAGATTAGGAGATTTAACAATTGGTGAATTAAAAACCTACGAACAGTGCTTACCAAAAATGATATGCAATCCACCAACAATAGATTGCAGTATTGATAATTTTACATATTGTCCTGGTAATGCTGCAATACGGACTATCCTTTAGAAATCATTTGAAGAGAACCTGATACCAAAAATCACATTTCTGCAGTAGATTTCAGTCTGCCGTTAGAATTTAGACACACTGCAGGAATCATCAGCAGATTTCATACATTTACTCTAGAACAAGCTGTCACTCTTAGTCCGCCATGACTTTATTGGAAAACCTCAGACATCTTTTGTAAATCACACAAAGGAAAATTTAAAAGAATCCAAATTTGCAGCGACACTTGACTTTTCAGACAACTACAGTATTGTTGTGCAAGATAAAGCCCAGACTTACTATTAGTATAAATTATTTTATAAAATTTTAAATAACTTTTTCTTCTCTATATTATATTGTGTTAGGACTTACAGAATCTTGGAAAATGACACCTGTCCCACCTCTCTAGCTTAATTAGGAGAGCTTCTATGGCAATTAAATATCTCGGTCATGCAATTTTGTTTTTTATTCCTAAACTTTACATAGCCATATTTTCAAAATGTGTTAACATATCTTTATAAAAATTTTATATTTTTCTTAGTCTATATGGAGGCTACCTATGCGCAAAATTTGATCAAAATCTAAGATGGTGAGGTTAAATCAGTGTGTTGATTTGTCATGGAATGACCCTTTAATATAACGTGTTACTTAAGAGAAACTTACCACATTATATTATTGAGTATATATTTTATGCCCTACTTGTCATACTTTTTTTTCTTAATGTTAATGTAACAGACACTGCTACTAGAATATGTTGCCATCACTGTTTCAATTTTTNGTCATACTTTTTTTTCTTAATGTTAATGTAACAGACACTGCTACTAGAATATGTTGCCATCACTGTTTCAATTTTTTACTGTTCTCCTAGAAGAGCAATGCTCAGGGAGCCTATTAGCATCTTAATAAAAAAGAAGAACCCTTTCAANGTCATACTTTTTTTTCTTAATGTTAATGTAACAGACACTGCTACTAGAATATGTTGCCATCACTGTTTCAATTTTTACTGTTCTCCTAGAAGAGCAATGCTCAGGGAGCCTATTAGCATCTTAATAAAAAAGAAGAACCCTTTCAAANTTTTTACTGTTCTCCTAGAAGAGCAATGCTCAGGGAGCCTATTAGCATCTTAATAAAAAAGAAGAACCCTTTCAAAAATAGGAATATTTTTAGAAATCGAGATATAAAAGCAGATAATTTAAATGAAGACCAAACAATATCGGAAACGTAACATCAATTTGATGGTAGAGGTTTGAGGTGGTGGTCTGAAGAATAATGGACTATCTTGTCACTCAGAAAGAATAGACTCTGAAATTTGTGCTAGATCATATCCTATTTCCTTCATGTGGGCGATTGACATTGGTTGGTAAGGTTATGGCAAAACAGAAGCATATTGTCTTGAGGGTAGAAATGTAAGCATACATGAAAGAAAGTATGAGTTGAAAACTACTTCTACATATTGTTTTTTACCATGATGAATTCTTATTGCAGTGATACTGTGGTTTACATAGGGCAATGTTTATAGTTTTTCTTCGCTCATCTGAGCTTTGTGTACTCTTAAGCTTAATTTGTAATAAAGTTCTACTGCATGAATTATTCGCTGATAGATTAAAACATGCACTAGTGATTCTCTTAAATGAAAAAGCTGACAAAACTATAAACTATAAACCTATATCCCTGCCAACAATGTTCTCAAAGATTGATGAAAAATATTATATAAACATTTAAGTAAGTTTCAGATATTAACACCTTCTCAATATGGTTTTCAAATTAACTCCTCTTGTAATAGGGCCTAAAGCTGTATGCAAACTAACAAATGATATTCTGGAAGCATTTAATAACCGTGAACAAGTCATGATTCAGCAAAGGCATTTAATTGTGTAAAACATTTAGAAAAACGTAAACATTATTATTATTATCTTAGTTTTTTTATTCTGTTTTTGCAGTATTGACGAGTTATATAGCAATGTATATTTGCCTTATGAATTATGAATAAATACAATGCAATACAATGGAAAAAGGAATAGTTCCATAAGTTTGTTGAAAACCTTAGTGACAGATAACATGTGGTTATTATTAAAGAAAATAATCCTGTTCTGTCCACTTCAGGCAACATTTTATATGGAGTGTACGAGGGTTTAGTTCTTGGCCCACTACTGTTTTTACTTTATATTAAGGATTTACCCAATGCCATTCAAAAAGATGCAAATGCTGTGTACTTTTTGCTGGTATGATAACTTGTATTTTGGTGAGAGATATTTCAACTAATATACGAGCAGTATAGATAACTTATCTTGTGATAATATTGAAATAAAACAAGTAGATTCAACATGATTTTTAGGTCTAAATGTTGATAAATATTTGAATTGGAAAAATCACATAGATTTTATAATTCCAGAGTAACGTTATATATCATAATTTTAAATTTTTATTGTGTTTTTCAGAAAAGCCCCTAAACTAGATAATTACCTAGAATAGGGGCTTTTCATAAAAATCGGAAAATAATACCTGCAAATGGTGTATATGGTTATTACTAATCACACTTAATAGAAATTTTATTGGGGCTTTACGTAATTTACAGTATATACCATGAAAGGTGATGGTGAGGAGGGCTATGAAGATTGGGGTGTTTATGTGGTAAAACATGTGAAATTGATATCAAATACATTTCATTCGGTTAGTTGAATCGTGTTAAATTGCGAAAACGCCTCCGGAAATGAAACCTTAATTTACAAAACGTTGATTACAGGGTATGTTTTTATCGATGCACGAAGGTTATACAGCTATAAACCACTGTAATCAAGCAGTGTTGGAATATAATTTAAGTCTGTTGAATTTTTCAAGGCTTACCTTCTTGATATGCAACAGATAATTGTACTACATAATACAGAAAAAAAATATATACAGTATATATGCACACAAAACGTTCCCAAGTGTTGTTTACTTGTAGTTTATATCTATCACCATGATACATTTGTTCAACAACAATGCACAGACACAGGAAACTAATGCGCAAAGAGTTTGGTCATCTGGTTCAATTTTTACCTATTTCATGTCACAGTTGTATACTGGTAGTGTCTGGAAGTACAGAAAACGAGTTAATTTGACAGCGTGAAGGCTTGTGATTTACAAGTGTTATTACACATTTTTCTTTGCAATTATTTCCATGTGAAGTGTTATAATATAATTATTGTGCGGAAACACTAGTGTACTAGTGTTTGTGGAGTTTACACAAATTGAATACACGTTAACTTGTCCTGTCTGCAAGTTATAAGCAATAGTTCACAAAAGAACTATATTCACAGCTTACATGGGTAACGTAAATAATTGTCGAGTTTTAGCATGGAAAGTGTGTATAGTGTAGTGAATTATACTGTGTGGTATTGCATGTGACTGGGAATCAAAGGACTTACGGTGAATCTTAGGGGGTGTATGAGCCGACATGTCGGCACACACTCCCCCTGTAATCACATATTGTGAAGTTAGGTTAAGTTAGGTAAGGCCTTCTTGCATGTCATGTGGATAAGGAACCCAAATGACATGTAATTTACATACATTTTTACGTGTTTTACCTTACAACTTCCCTCATCTTAATATTCCTCCCCACTATTTCTTTTTGGTAGTATGTAATGCGAATATTGTGATGCCCCTAGTAAATTCATGTTCTTTGTGATAAGTAATGTCGATATACACACTTGCAGGAATTATTTTCCCATTTTTCGGAAAAGCCCCTATTCTGGATAATTACCAAGTTCGGCTATTTCTACACTCAGATGTATGAGCAATGCCTGTAACACTGAAGAATTTAAGACTGTGTACTTAGCATACTTTCTTTCATTCACTTATTTATTTGGAATTATATTTTGGGGGGATTTGGTAGAGGCGATAACAATTTTTAGAATGCAAAAAACTTCAGCGAGACTTATTTTTCATAAGAAAATACAAGATTCCTGCAAATAACTTTTTTATTAATAATATTGTAACACTACTGTGCTTCTGGAATTTGTTAAAGAAAATTGGGAAAAGTTTAGAAGAAATACAGAGTTTCATAGTCACAATACCAGATCAAGAGATAATATGCACTATCCAACAAATGTGTTGACTGTATTTCAAAAGGGTGCAAGATACTCGGCAATAAAACTTTTTAATAAACTACCTGCTGAAAGGAAAACATTCTACGCTGGAGATGTTAAAACACTGAAACAGTATTTGAAAAAATTTCTTATCTCTAAATAATTTTTACTCTGTAAATGAATATCAAATATTTAATGACTATGGTTCTCTTATATACTCTGTATTACATATTCTGTGTTATTATTTTGTAACTCTTGTGTACTTGCTGTATTAAAATATTACTTTATTGACATGTATTCATACCCTGGTGTTTTTTGAGCTCAATATCTACAGAAACTGCAATAAATAAAAAAAAAATACTGAGTGATATGATACAAGTTAGGGTTGCCACATTTATAGGTTTACCTGGAACAGTTCTGTTCCACATACTGTTCTTGTCTCCAACAATATACTACATGTTAATTTTTTTTTGATTTGCTGAACTAACCAAACCAACAAAGATTAATCCAATTTGTTACTGATAGCACACTCCTTTGAAGAAACGTGTATTATTTTCAGAGCACTCACTTTGCATTCTAATAATTTGATTACATGAGTTTTGTTCGCAATCCCAAAAGACATGGACATGTTTACATTTCTTAATTATAATGAAATCTGTAATAATTTTTATAAAAACTTACTTGCAGGCAAAAAAATATTGCCAGTTCAAACAAGTTTTTATAAATGTTTATATAATATTTTGGTTCTATTCAGTAGATGTATTATTAGTTTCTAAGGTAAATATCCAGTTTAGCAGCTTTTCTGTATAAAAAAAACCCCGAAAAGTGGTATATTTCCTCTCTACTAATTACGCAGAACACGAATATACTAGGGTCATTAACGTATGACTAATTTTGTAATATGTGCCCATCTAACCTAACCCCACAATAAGTGAATCACTATTTTACATTTTTAAACTAACCTAGGATTGTAGGGTGTTAATCTAACCTAGGATTATAGGATTTTAAACTAACCTAGGATTATAGGATTTTAAACTAACCTAGGATTATAGGATTTTAAACTAACCTAGGATTATAGGATTTTAAACTAACCTAGGATTATAGGATTTTAAACTAACCTAGGATTATAGGATTTTAAACTAACCTAGGATTATAGGATTTTAAACTAACCTAGGATTATAGGATTTTAAACTAACCTAGGATTATAGGATTTTAAACTAACCTAGGATTATAGGATTTTAAACTAACCTAGGATTATAGGATTTTAAACTAACCTAGGATTATAGGATTTTAAACTAACCTAGGATTATAGGATTTTAAACTAACCTAGGATTATAGGATTTTAAACTAACCTAGGATTATAGGATTTTAAACTAACCTAGGATTATAGGGTTTTAAACTAACCTAGGATTATAGGGTTTTAATCTAACCTAGGATTATAGGGTTTTAATCTAACCTAGGATTGTAGGGTGTTAATCTAACCTAGGATTATAGGATTTTAAACTAACCTAGGATTATAGGGTTTTAATCTAGCCTAGGATTGTAGGGTTTTAATCTAACCTAGGATTGTAGGGTGTTAATCTAACCTAGGATTATAGGATTTTAAACTAACCTAGGATTATAGGATTTTAAACTAACCTAGGATTATAGTGTTTTAAACTAACCTAGGATTATAGGGTTTTAAACTAATCTCGGATTTTAGGGTTTTAAACTAAGCTACAAATTTAGTCTAATCTAGAATGTTAGGGATTTAAAGGAACCGTAAAACACACCAGAAGAATATCAATAAACTCACCTAGGTAGGCGGCGAGTCCTCAGCCAATTCAACCTTACCTCACTCAACGAAGCACCATGATCTACTAAAACGCCACATAGGCGAATATTATGCACTGAAGCACTCGTTCATAGGAAAATATAACGCACAGAAGCACTCGTTCTTGCTTTCTCCGTTTTTAAGTTCGTTGGATTGGGACGTCACAACTCACCCCTGCAAAGACACAACTGCTACTGAGCTGTTCAAAAATGACAGTTAAAATTACATGTGATGCGTCACCATGACGTAACAATACCCACAAGCCAATAAGGTGACTGCAGGAATCATGACGTCACCTGGCATATGGCGTAAACAAACGGTGGGCTGCTCATACTTTTAACTATTTTATTTTATACGTTCTACTTATTTTAACATTACATCCTCCTAAATATGAACAAGGTAAGCTGTGCAGAACCCATTAATGCTACTTTTGTTAGTCTAGGACATTTCCTTCAGAAAAGCAGCTAAACTGGATATTTACTGTTTCTAAGACTGGTTAATTTTTTGTACGTTTGTCTGTTAAGTACATATACAAACTTCATTATTTAGGGTTGGTCAAAAACACAATATCTTATTAATTTTTAGTTTTTTTGGTGATGTAATTTTTAAGTTACAGTCCTCTGAAATCTTAAAAATTTCACATTTTTTCATTGTCATCTGATTACATAATTGACTCTTACTTGGGCTGTACTNTTAGGGTTTTAAACTAATCTCGGATTTTAGGGTT
The DNA here is from genome assembly GCA_002778355.1 of Clitarchus hookeri. Lineage (NCBI taxonomy): Eukaryota > Metazoa > Arthropoda > Insecta > Phasmatodea > Phasmatidae > Clitarchus > Clitarchus hookeri. The sequence continues at coordinate 414,451 of NQII01000241.1, read as the reverse complement.
TTAAACTAAGCTACAAATTTAGTCTAATCTAGAATGTTAGGGATTTAAAGGAACCGTAAAACACACCAGAAGAATATCAATAAACTCACCTAGGTAGGCGGCGAGTCCTCAGCCAATTCAACCTTACCTCACTCAACGAAGCACCATGATCTACTAAAACGCCACATAGGCGAATATTATGCACTGAAGCACTCGTTCATAGGAAAATATAACGCACAGAAGCACTCGTTCTTGCTTTCTCCGTTTTTAAGTTCGTTGGATTGGGACGTCACAACTCATCCCTGCAAAGACACAACGGCTACTGAGCTGTTCAAAATGACCGTTAAAATTACATGTGATGCGTCACCATGACGTAACAATACCCACAAGCCAATAAGGTGACTGCAGGAATCATGACGTCACCTGGCATCTGGCGTAAACAAACGGTGGGCTGCTCATACTTTTAACTATTTTATTTTATACGTTCTACTTATTTTAACATTACATCCTCCTAAATATGAACAAGGTAAGCTGTGCAGAACCCATTAATGCTACTTTTGTTAGTCTAGGACATTTCCTTCAGAAAAGCAGCTAAACTGGATATTTACCGTTTCTAAGACTGGTTAATTTTTTGTACGTTTGTCTGTTAAGTACATATACAAACTTCATTATTTAGGGTTGGTCAAAAACACAATATCTTATTAATTTTTAGTTTTTTTTGGTGATGTAATTTTTAACTTACAACNTACATATACAAACTTCATTATTTAGGGTTGGTCAAAAACACAATATCTTATTAATTTTTAGTTTTTTTTGGTGATGTAATTTTTAACTTACAACCCTCTGAAATCTTAAAAATTTCACATTTTTTCATTGTCATCTGATTACATAATTGACTCTTACTTGGGCTGTACTAAAAAGCATTTTGTAACTTATTTTTCAGGCTTTCATATGATGTATACTGTCACCAGTTTTGGAAGTAAATTCTTTTCAAGGTCAACCAATTCAACATTTGACCTTGAATATATCAAAAAGTGTCTTTTCAAAAATTTTCTAAATATTGATACACAAACTTATATATTTCAGCATTGTTTGTACAAACGTTTATCATAGGATCATATATTTGACAATTTGGGAAATTTATCTTCTGCATGTTAGGCATTGGTGTAAAGCAGGAATTTTCAAGTTTTTTCTTTAAAACTTTAAGCACTATTCAGGGCTGGATTTGGAGGTGGTATGTGATTTTTTTTGTGAGATATTGATAATAAGCTGCAGCATTGATGGATTGTAGCAGGTCAGGATAGGTTACGGGCCTAAAGAAGGAAGGCCAAGCTGCAGGTATGAACAGGCAGCTAGGTGACTCGTGCTGGAACTTGTGAGGAAGTAGCTCACAATAATTATTTGTCAAGTATCTCTTAGTGATGGGCAGAACGATTCAGATAGATGAATCAATTCGTTTGGATCAGTTCAGTGAAGTGATTTGTTCAAAAGAATCGTTCTTTTCGTTCTTCTGAACTGCAGTTCTTTATTGAGTCTTGACTCACTCTCCACTTTGGGTATTTCTTATCTCTGCTTCATCCTTTCCGCTCTTTTGGCACCTGCGTTGTCTTTATCTGTTATTCTTTTGGTTAGCACGATTGCTAAAGGACTTCTTATTTTATTTTCACAGAAGATTCAAGTGCAGGCAGTATCTTCAAAGAGAGAGATTAGTAACATAATGCTTGTTATGAGGGCCTTTTTCCTCCCTTCCCACCTTTTGTTCAAGCTTGGATGATTCTTTTTATGAACAAATCTGATTTTCTAATTCTTATATCCTCTCCTCTAACGTTCTTTCGGCTCGTGTTCTGCTTCTGAATTAGTGACTCAAAACAGTTGATTACTTTTGTAGCGAACAAATCAAACAATTTTGTTCACGAACGACCCATCACTAGTATTTCTCTTTGAGTGAAGTTCACTGTTCACATAATTGTTGTTCATATGAGTTTGGAGAGAATTTGTTCATTACCTCAGTGTTTTGTGTGTGCATTTTCTTACAATGGCCGACCAAGTAAGTGATAGACTGTATTGTTACAACCCATTTAACAAAGTCAAGCACAAAGCATAAGCAGAACATCCGATACATTTGAAACTGTAATAGATAATTTTCTGGCCAATATAATAAATGAAAATATATTTATCTATACAGTAGCAAACTGTGACATTATACTAAAAGTAGATGATACCATAAGTAAGTCGACTAGGCTTCATTTCACTGTAAATCATGGCAAGTTAGTTAGTGGCTCATATTCATCCATGGTGTCTCTCACAAACTGTGATCCAATTGAAACAGTACATGTGTTTGAAGTGTACCTTGTCCTCAAATGAATTCTTGAAATGCATGATGATTGAAGCTGCTCTGGCATAGGAATAGAGTCCCATGCAGCTTGGGAAATCATGTACACTGCCNCGAAATGCATGATGATTGAAGCTGCTCTGGCATAGGAATAGAGTCCCATGCAGCTTGGGAAATCATGTACACTGCCTTGCTTTGTTTGGTGGGTGTGATAGGTGAATTGTGTTGCAGGATATGAAAGTAACAAAGGAGGAGGAAATCCACCCGGCCTCTTCATGAAGTTCAAGGGGAGAGCAGAGAGAAACAACCAATGGGAAACTGTTTTTCTTGCTTCAGAGTCCCTCCACCAGCAGACTTGTCCAACCATTCTTCTTTGGACAAGGGTAAGGAAGGTTAGTGTCCGGGATTTATTAGTAGTTTTATGTGGATATCAGTTATTTCAAAATGATCACCATTTTTAAATTTATAAAATGATTCATGGAAAGTGGTATGTGAATTTTGCAAATTCTTTTGGCAGCAGCGTAGACTTCTAAATTCTTTACAGGCTTGGACCATAACTGTTAATTCATTATTGGCTGCTACCATGGTGAGTCTTTTTACAATATATGCAGGTGCAGGTATGAGTAGTGATTGCAAAAGTGATCCATTAACTTTGAACGGCCTATACCTGTAGAATCTCCTCTTCCTGCCTTTGCCCTGTCCAGGTGTCAAAAAATCTGGAAAACAAGGAAAATTCAGGGAACTCAACCTTAAGGCAGGGATAATCTCTCTGTGCTAAGAATGGTTAAATTATTGTTCCAAACTGTAATATTATTGCCGCTTGTGTGTTGCTGATTCTGTTATAAAACAGTCTATAAACATTGGCCAAGATGAAGGTGTGGAATATTTCCACATTTTTACCAGTATGTTTTCTTGAATCAGTTTCAATATCATTGTTTTGATTCTTGATTCTGGAATTGACTCTGTTCCCATAGTTTAAATATAATGATTCAAGCATCACCAGAATTACCCACAACTTCCAAATCTGACTTTTCTATTAAGTTTTGTAAGTTCAACTCCATACAAGCATGTCAGCATGTTTGTAGCAATTTGAGATTCTCAGCCTCTTAAATGCAAAAATTACCCACCTATAATATGTGTCAATCTTTGCAACAGTAAAATAGTCTCGTACACTGCTATATTTTTGCTTTGTAGCCATTGCATTACTCTAATTGAACACACATGGTTAGCCACAAAATAATACAAATACATTTTGTCATGATGAAAAAAATAAATGGCATGTGGGGAGTGCACCCAGGGCAAGGCAACACCCTCCGAGTGACGGGCTTTCCAGCTGGGACTTGTAGGTGACCGTCATCTCCGGACATGACAGAAATGAGACCCTAGAATGGAGCGGCACTGGAATGCAAGGGCGGGGGAAACAGGATTACCCAGAGAAAACCAGCCGGCAAGCAGCATCGTCCAGCACGATTCCCACATGCGAAAATCCGGGAGTGAACCCGCCGGGGATCGAACCCGGATCGCCGTGTTGGGAGGCGAGCGCCCTGGNCATCGTCCAGCACGATTCCCACATGCGAAAATCCGGGAGTGAACCCGCCGGGGATCGAACCCGGATCGCCGTGTTGGGAGGCGAGCGCCCTGGATGCTGCGCCACCGCTGCCCCTGTCATGATGAAAACAGAAGTGCTCACAAAATCATTTTAAAAACGAAAATGTCCTGCTCATTTTTTTTTTTACACAATTCGCAATGTAAACAGCAATAATTAAAGTGCACTTGACATTATTGTAAAATTTGATTTTNCCACATGCGAAAATCCGGGAGTGAACCCGCCGGGGATCGAACCCGGATCGCCGTGTTGGGAGGCGAGCGCCCTGGACGCTGCGCCACCGCTGCCCCTGTCATGATGAAAACAGAAGTGCTCACAAAATCATTTTAAAAACGAAAATGTCCTGCTCATTTTTTTTTTACACAATTCGCAATGTAAACAGCAATAATTAAAGTGCACTTGACATTATTGTAAAATTTGATTTTATTAGTTTTTTTATTTTTAATTATTAATTTTAATAATTTGGGTTTTTTCTTATATTTTTTTATTAGCTTGGCAATTTTAGCAACATCCACAGTTTCCAATATGGCTATTTTTGAGGTGATTTGTAGCATACCAACCAGTGTTCTATAACATCGTGAAGTGCAATAAATTGAAAGAAACTGAGCATTTACAGTTAAATATTTATGTTTTTTTAATGCATGTATATTGAGTTGTCTGGAATGGGTGTTGTAAACGCACCATCAGTCAAGGGCACAAAGGTAGTGTGATTAAATAACCAAGGATTATCATATGATGGTTGATAGTTAGACTTTCAATGTGCATGTGCAACTATTGTTTTTGCTGGAATGTGATGGTGAGCTGTGTGGAGCTTCTAAAGTAGTTTGACGTACATTTGTACTAGTAATACTCCTTTTTTTTTTTTACATTTAAATTAGAATGAATGTAAAATTACATGTACTTGAATTAGTAGTGGTTTCCAATGGTCACATGTCAAAGTTTTTTCCACTAAAATGATTAGGTATTTAGTTTTCAATATTACTAAATAAGTAAAACATTGCTGTATTGATTTTACTATATATAAGTTTAGTCAACTTTTATTCAAAGTTAAAATTTTTTTTTGTCTTTTTGAAAAATTCGTATTGTTAATGTTAATACATTTTGGAACAGCGAAAATAACACATGGTTTGATTTAAAATTTATAGTAGTGTCGTTTTCTGATAATTATGTATAATTTTTTGTGTGTTATTTTGACAATTGTTTAATTAACTCGAACATGCTTGTGTATGCTTGCATACACATATACACATGCATGTACCATAAATTATAGAACCACTACAATCCGAGATCTAGAAGAAAGGTCAGGGAAAACCACTGCCCTTGGTTTGGAAAAGTCAGGGAATTTTGCACAGTTAATTTTGTATGCGCCCTCTGCTGTAGTCAGAAATTAGGTGTTTCTTTTTTAGGAGGCATTAATTGATATTTTTCTATGGTCTCAAGCTCAGTGATGGAGAATGTGATACACATCACCTAAAGAAAAATTTTATTTAACTCNGATATTTTTCTATGGTCTCAAGCTCAGTGATGGAGAATGTGATACACATCACCTAAAGAAAAATTTTATTTAACTCTTTTTTTATCTAACTTTCAACTGGGTAGTTTGTGACCATAGCAAAAGTGTCGTCTACTGTGCTTCAACATGGCAATGGAGTTGAACCAAGCCCAGAACACATACTTTGTTTCATAGGATCATGATGGTGTAGTGGCTAGAGCACTTATCTCCCACCAAGGTGGGTTTGATTTCCAGCAGGGTTGTTCTCGGATTTTCGCATGTGGGAATCATGCTGGAAGGTGCTGCTGGTTAGCTGGTATTCTCTGGTATCTCCCATTTCCCCCACCCTTTCATTCCAGCATTGTTCTATTTCCACCTTTTTTCACCCTTGTCTGCTCTCAAGACCTTGTTAAGATTCGCCCAAACTTCTCCACTCCACTCCAATTTATGTCTCATCAGTGAGCATCGTTACCAAATGTAGTATTGTGTAAACATGTTGCAGATTTGGTTCAGCATGAATGTTTCAAAATGTTTCATGATTATTGTTTTTGGGACTATCTAAGTTAGCAAAAATATTAGTTATTAATGTACTATGGACAGCCTTTGAATGGTTGGAGACTATAACAAGTATTGTTGTATTTAAGTACAGGATGTACTCAAATGCTGTTTACAACTTCACACTTCAATAACATGAATATTAATTGTTATAAAAAACAGAACTGTGGTTCATATAAGTCACAAACTCTAAAAGTTATATTCGCATGTATGTGATGTTAGTCCACTTCCACATGCGCACCTATGGTGGCGCGCACATCATTTAAGNAAAAGTTATATTCGCATGTATGTGATGTTAGTCCACTTCCACATGCGCACCTATGGTGGCGCGCACATCATTTAAGTGGTATTCAAACTCTGTCCACACACGACAAAGCATGCTATCATAAACAGTGGCTATGGCATTGGTTATTCTGGTCGTTAGATCATCGTCCACATGTGTTCTGTGCACTTGGTCTTTGACATACCTCCACAGGAAAAAGTCCATGATTTCGGAGACCTGGGGGGCCAGNAAAAGTTATATTCGCATGTATGTGATGTTAGTCCACTTCCACATGCGCACCTATGGTGGCGCGCACATCATTTAAGCGGTATTCAAACTCTGTCCACACACGACAAAGCATGCTATCATAAACAGTGGCTATGGCATTGGTTATTCTGGTCGTTAGATCATCGTCCATNCGCACATCATTTAAGCGGTATTCAAACTCTGTCCACACACGACAAAGCATGCTATCATAAACAGTGGCTATGGCATTGGTTATTCTGGTCGTTAGATCATCGTCCATATGTGTTCTGTGCACTTGGTCTTTGACATACCTCCACAGGAAAAAGTCCATGATTTCGGAGACCTGGGGGGCCAGGTAATTGGCCCATTTCTGCTTATCCAACATGTGGGGAATGTCTAGTCCAGGACATCCCTCACACTCAAAGCCCAGTGCACCATTCTGTTGGAAAAAGACTGTTGGTTGACGATCAGCCAGTTGTGGTATCAGGTACAGTTCTAGTATATCAAGGTAGTTACCAGCAATAACCGTTGCTTCGGCAAAAAAGAAAGAACCAATAATGTGGACCACCATCAAACCACACCAGACGTTTACCTTGGGGCTGTCACATTTTACCTCCATGACAACATGAGGCTTGGTTGAGCCCCAGATATGCTCATTATTGTTGCAAGATACCGGAGGGGCGTATCCAAATTTGTAAGAGTTAGAGGTCTTGATAAAAAAAATTAAATAAAAAAATTTGATTTATAATTTATATATTCAACTATCATTTATAACATTAAACCATCTATACCTACTCTTACTCTTGTTATTCTTTGTGAGCGCAGTATTTAATGTCTATCTCAATTCTAATTAAAGTCCTTATTAATATCTTATATTTGTTAGTTAATTCACACTCATTATTAATTCAAGTTCAGTCTGTCTGTTGCCATCAAGTGAAATGTCTCACATTCATGCGGCCAGTTGAATAGTCCTGCATGCCAGTCTCTCCTCACTGCACTGATGCTCGCTGTCTACAGACTTCACTTTTGCTGCCACTTGATGCTCTGCTAGCTTGTCATCTTGCTGGTCTTTGTGCACCCGTTGCTTAAGGTCGTACAATCCTCCAAACTCTCAACACTCAAAAACTCTCGGCTCGGAGGCCCTTTGCGCTTAAATAGTCTCACTGGCCCTGTTCTGGAAGGTTCCCTGCACCCCGAGTCTCGCTGAGAAAGGCAAGGACAATGAACCAGAAAATTCTTTCAGATATCCTTAGAAATTCATCTTCGAAGCACGCGAGATATGTAGGTTTATTGCGGCAGCTTGTTTTTGCTCATCAAATTATGGTGTGGTCTTCACACTCTCCTTCACTCACACCGGACAGGTCAAGGGTAGCAATGTAAAGCAGTAGTGATGCTATCGCACACTTGAAAAAGAAAAGTGCACTTATTAATAAATGCTACAGTGTCCAGAAATTGATTCTCTNCACTTATTAATAAATGCTACAGTGTCCAGAAAATGATTCACTCTCTCTAAGTGTGCAAGCATGTCCGTAGTAAACAGTGAACGTTTTGGCTTCTCATCTGGTGTCATAGTCTGCACCAGTTGCAAGCAATACAGATAGAGACAAAGTTATTTTTGGAGAACCTTGTGTATAGTCGTGTGAGGAATTTGCAGGCCCTATGTGGCGCTACAAAGAAACTTTTGTGGTGACTGCAGGTACGACATGCGAATGCATGTTTCAGACCAGCCTACATGGTGCTTCACATCCTCACTCCTGGTGTTCATGAAATTGGTGTACCACTTCCGTATGACTGGCTGAGAGGGCAATGTTTTCCTGTATCGCATACAAAAGTTCCTTTCCACTTTAGTGTCCAATTTGGTGTCAATGAACCATGCTACACATTGTGTCTTTTCCTGTGCTTTTGCTATTTTGAAATGACACTACTCCGGTAACCTAAAACCGACAGTATGTGCTATTTCGGACAAGCAAAAAAAAACCTCTAAGAGTTAGTGATTTACATGAAACACAGTTTGGTTTTATATGTCAATTAATATTGCTGTTATTAATTACCATACCTCACTAAAGGTGAGATAAGCCGATTTTCATCATCTGCGCATGTCCCGAACACTGACTCCCGAATTCCATCAGAACTCTCAGCATCGCCTGGTCAAACAGTGACGTTTACAGTCGTTTTATAGTCCATTCAAGTTAATTCTCACTTTTATGAAGCCCTGCTAGAGCTCTTCTGTCAGGATATTCCTCGACTCCATGCAAACAAAGCTTAGCTAAATATAGTAAATCACATCATAGGGACAACGCACCGTGTTTGTGCGCACTCACGCCAATAATATTTTGCATCGGAACTATTTATTACCAGGCATTACCAACACATCTATTATATCTCTGTTTTTATTCTTATTAATTATAAATTAAACATTTGAGTGTATACATAAAACATAAGTAAATGTTCAATATAACGAAAAATAAGTACTTTAATGTTAACTGAAGTTGTATATTACTTGTTGTATATTATTTCATTGGCCTGCCAATGGTGAGTTGAAGCCTTAGTGGACGTACACAAGGAGACACACTGCATGATAAAGACAATACATGGAATAGACATAATATGGCAAATTAATGATAGTAAAATCTAAGGAGGATACACAAATTGGGCATATCTTAACAATTTTAAAATAAGAATGCAATTAAAGTTTGAGATACAGAGGTAAGTGCTGGTAGGTAAAATACAAATGTTAAAAAGTAAAAAAAAAATGATAGTGTCACAGATTATAGTTATTGCATATCAAAATTTTATGAGAAAAAATTGTGTTTATCTATTATTTGAACTCCCTAAAGCTAGAACTAGCACTTTGACATGTCTCCCACCAGTCACTTTCAAGAGTCACATGATACCCTAACAATTTAAAATTTCTCTTTAAAAAATTAAGGATTTACCAGTGGGTTGAATTTGAAAATACTTTCATACAGATACCTGAAGTGTGTCTTGTACCTTATTCCTTACAGGTAATTATGAAGAAACACTACTTTTCATAATGTAGGTCACAGTGGTATGGAAGTTATATGTTTGGCTTTTGCGAAGCTTACCATTTTGAAAAAAAGCACGCCCATCAATTACATTTCTTTCTTTATTTAGTAAAAATTTGATATTGTCTCAGACGCATTAACCCCTATTGTTTACTTTACATGATCTACCATGTTCCTTTACATTCTGTAATGCTAAAGTAACACGTACNCCTATTGTTTACTTTACATGATCTACCATGTTCCTTTACATTCTGTAATGCTAAAGTAACACGTACAAAAGTGAAGCGAAAGATTTGAATTAGTACAGCCATTTCAGTATGTTTTAACATTAGCATAGATGCATATTTTGGGGTATGCATACTATAGCTCATGCATCTCTGGATCTTTTTAAATTTGACCATGTCAACCATTATAGATTGCATAGTGTGTGTGCGGTTGGATGTCCACCTCCCCTCCAGAAACCAATTATGACTTTGAAATCAAATTTATGTAAAGTTAGCTAGATTAAATGTAGTGCTGTTCATTGTATTTTGAAAATATTGCTCTGCACATGTGTTTAATGTTGTTATTGTTAATTTTTGTAACAAGTAAGGTCATGTCATGGATCTTGCTGCTCTTAGGGTCGTAGTCTGTTCATGAACAAGACTTTCACAACAAGTTTTCAAAGTCAAACTTTTCGTCTAATGGTTTTTGAACAAAATCGAATTGTAAAGTAACAGTAACACACCATTTTTCAGATTTGTATGAATTATACTGTTGTGGGTTATAAATTTATTTCTACCACAGGAAACAGATTTAAATAAGAAGAGTCTGAAGATAGCATACACAAAAAACATTTGGTAATACAGATAAACCACCCACTGTAAAGAATGTAGCAAAACTTGAAATTGTAGGACAGACCTAGTACAAAAAAAAAAAAACTTGTTAATCCAAACATATCATGCACGTAGTCTCACAAAACTTAGTAGACCTTAATGGTTTAGTAAATGTGTGTGCAATATTTTTGTCAGACTCAACATAATCAACACTCAAAAGTTGTTTGGCAAAGACATCCTTTAGAAAGTGGAATTTGATATGGGTGTGTCTAGAACATTTAGTGTTCTCACAGTTCTTCATCATATGAATAGTTTCTTGGCTATCTGCAAACAAACACTTCACATCCTTTTCATCACCCACAAACTCAGACAAGAGGCCTTTCAGGTAGAGAAGTTTGGATGCTGCCAAGCTGCAGGATGTATACTGTAGCTCTGTTGAGCTCAGAGTGACAGCTTGCTGCTTCTTTGAACTCCAGGACACCAAGTTACCATCCTACTAACACACTTACGGTATGCCTTGTCACCTCCCCAGTCAGCATCTGCATACACAGTGACTCAAGTACATCTCGTACATCAGGTTCTTGTCTATGGTACCCTTCACATAACGAAGCTCTCTTTTAGCTGCATTCCATAAGGGACATTTGGGGAAATCCAGGAAACGGCTCAGGTATGATTTAGCAAACGTTATGTCTGGCCTACTGATTTGGGAAAGATATATCAAACTGCTTACCAGTTCTCGAAATGGGACATTGACTATTGCATTAGTATCACTGACTTCAATTCTATCTTCCATTGGAGTAAGAAAAACTTTGCACTCTTCCAAGTTAAACCACTGACACAACTCGATTCTATTGCATGTCAGCTTTATCTCTGTCCCATCAAAGCACTGCAAGTTACCCAGGTTTTTGGCACTAAACTCCTCTTTGAGTGAGGTGAAAGCAAGCGGGGAGGCAAAGGCAAACAGAATGCTAAGTGAAAAGATTCCATTGAGACTAAAAAGGTGATGGATACAGGAAAATGACATTTCAAAAAATGATCCATGCAGACTCCTACAACATTATTAATGGGAACAATGCATCAAGGTTCTACATTATAGTGATTTTTACAATTTAATTCTCAGAAACCATTAAAAATCTCATAAAAAATTAAAAAATTTACAAAAAATTTAATTCCTAAAAAAATATATTAANACAAAAAATTTAATTCCTAAAAAAATATATTAATTAGAAGGACAATCAATTAAAATATGTTTGCTAGCTCACAGTACATAATAAAATATAAGGGTTTTAATGTTGCTGGCATTAATTGGTAATGCCACAGTATAAAAAAATGGTGAAAATTTGTTTAAAACTACGACTTGCATGATGCCTCTGTCCCTTGTTTGGTAGGCCTTTCATATGTTACATCACAAAGGAATGTTTCTTTATCTCCCGTGCCTCTCTCCTCCCCTAACCAACA
>NQII01000241.1:337173-402157 GCA_002778355.1 Clitarchus hookeri | reverse complement strand
GTATATATTATTAATGGATATTCCACAAGCGTAAAATTTTTAATCTTGAGAATTTCACACAAAAGAATATGCGATACCAGCGAAAAACATTTCATTTTATGAACCCAAAATGTGAGTATTTTGATGAATCGATAGTTGTTGTCTATTTACAATTAATTGTTAGTTACTTTCAATAAATTCCCGTACATCGAAGGCAATATCATCAGTATTTATTGAAATTGCTACAGACGTTAAAATGGCATGGTGGTTTAGTCGGATGTTTCGCGCAATTGTAAAACGTTATTTAAAAATGGTTGTGACGGTTTTCGACAGGACGGCAGAGTTTGCGAGTGAAGGATTCTACGTCTTCGACAATGTGAAAACAATTCTTATATGCAAATACTGCAATGTTAGAATAGAGTGGCAAAGGAAAGACACGTGCACGAAACACATAAAAACAAAAGAAATTAGAACTGAAAGTGAGCACAAATTAAAATCATACGTTATTAAAAACCAAATAATAAAGAGCGGATATTAGTAAAACAAGACAAATAAATGAATTATTATAGGTTAAACGAGATAATCGCACAAATTCTCTGGCACGTGTGTCAACAACACAAGGACTACGAAGGATAGTAAACAAATGGCCGTGTTACTTTCACATGGAGCGTGATCATGTGAGTATGCAAGAAACGTTGAAATCTAAATACGTTAGCATCACGTCATTAATAATTGGCATAATAAGATACAATTCTTTTCGACACCCATTTGTAAGCGATAAATTAACAATTACGTTAAAACTTTGGAACTATTTCCTCTCTTTGTGCTGGCAACCTAACGGCATAACTGTATCCGCGCTCGCCGCTGTTTGTAATGTTATATGCATGTCGCTAACGGCTAGGGTGTTTTTTCAAAGGTTGATTTTCAAAAGTTTCTTCCAGTCGTGAACCGACTGTAACTATAGTCGGTTCATAACTGGAAGAGACTATTTTGAAGTCCTGCTAAAGATCTACTTTCAAACCCATTTCGTATCCTTCCGCCAAAGGTAAACAAACATTATCATGTGACTGCCATGTGGCAGTCACATGGCAATGTTTACATTCCACTGTGTGTGTGTACATGTGTTCGTACATGCATGTACCCATTATAAAGGTCATGTATATATTATTAATGGATATTCCACAAGCGTAAAGTTTTTAATCCAGAGAATTTCACACAAAAGAATTTTCCATNGCAAGCGAAAAACATTTCATTCTATAAACCCAAAATGTGAGTATTAAAAATTTGATGTTTCGTGTGTGTGTGTGTGTGTACAGGTTTGATATTGACTGGGGGGTTGGATGGGGGAGAAAAACTTTCACTTTGATTACATATTATAGATGTGGCACAATACTTTGCATTGAAATGTGTCAACATTCAAGGAGTCCATCCAACAACATAAACATGGCACCGCCAATCTCTCATAAGCCCCCGGATGGCCGTGCTGTCACGAGGTCAGGAACCGAAGTTCCCATAACTCTTATAGTGGGTTTGCAACAAAAATGCAGCCTGACAGACTTAGTTCAAATAATTGAGCCGGCGGCACGCCTCTGTGTTTATGTTTCAGTTGGGCTCCGGACCCGTATTTAATGCTGTTAACCTCTGTTGCTATTTTAAAATATTTTTCCAAACAAAAATCTAATTTAAAAAACTAATACAAAAAGACATTGGTTTCACTAATGTCTAATATTCAAACAATTAAATTGAAACATGTTGCTAAGAAAATGCTTAGAGGAGGAACAAAATAAGTGTGCCACATATTTAGTAAAGAAATGACAATAACAAATTAAACATAACTAAAAAATGTGGCTCCAGTAAACAAAATATTAGAGAGAACTGTTGTTTACAATAATTAAAGAAGCTGACAATGGTGTATCCTAACATCTCCAGCTTGCATTAAGTTAAAAAATCCTAAAGGCATAAGCCGCAGTACTTATAAATACTGTTTATTTATTTATTAGTTAGTTAGAAGTACCGGTAATAAAAAAAGTTAGGTTAGCCATGATTCTTCTGTGAATGAGCGCTTTCGCTTGGTGCATAGAAAATAGATTCTGGTCAATATTCAATATATTGAATCGTATGTGCAGCGATAATCTTTCAACCTTTCTAGCTATGGACTTATGAATTGTTCTTGTTTGGAAACGTTATTTACGTTTGTGGCACTGGAACGGTGTCAACAGTGTGAATTTTTAATGCAAATAGTTTTAATTGCTATCGGCGTGTATGTGAAGTAACAGAGAGATAATGTGTATAACACATAAAAAATTGTAAATCTAAATTTTTTGTAACAATTTTTATTGTTAAAGAAGCTCTACATTGTAGTTTTGGATACATTTAAATGGGCAATTTCGTTGCAGTATTGTGAATACAGGAATAATTACAGAATTTTGTGAATAAACATAATTTCTCCTCATTTCGCATTATTTCGCGGTTCACGAAAATTTCTTACCCTAGTGATAACACAAAAGAGCATTTTTTGTTCATTTTAACGTGCTCCTTTAATTATCCATCATTGGAAACCCGATAGGCTTTTACATCACAGAATTTTATGTGACATCAGGGTTGCAACCCATAATTTCTTTATGACTGTTTAATAGCATCGACCAGTTTTGCTGTGGTTGCTGATATTCGTTCTACTATACAATATCCTGGATGCCATTGTTCCACTTCAAATATTTTCTGTAAAATTTACAATAAATTAATTTTTCAGCACCCCCTTCAAGGGTGCACACCACCCTATTAAGCATTGCAGGCCATATATTGCGTATAAGTTTTCAACATAATTTTTCATAATGAATATGCAGGCAGAGTGGAGAGAAGTAGTAAGGTAAAGTTCCTCCAAGAACAAGGAGCTGGACGCTGAGATGCCGTCCGCCATCTTGGAATTTCCTTTTTTTTTTTTCATTAAATACAGTTAAAATCCCTAGCNATAATCATAAAAAAATCACAAAAAAATTGAAGAAAATATAAGGTTGCCTCACCTTCACTCCGCTTGACCCCCAACACCCCAATCAACATCCCCCACCCCTCACCAACCACCCCACAATCATAAAAAATCAATAAAAATAAAAAAAAATTGGAGGAAAAAATTAAAATTGGAAGAGTGAGTGAGTGAAGAGATTTGGGCGGCTTTTAACATTGAGGTCTTGAGAGTCTAGAAAATTCTAGGAACATATAATGTTAATCTCATACTCCCCGCCCACCATAAACTAAACCCCCTGCCGGTCACCAACACCCACCCAATCATAAAAAACTGGAAAAATTGCAAAAATAAAAAATTCTAAAAAATCTAGGAACAAATTACATTGACGACTCCAGCCACCATGTTGGATGCCAGCAACTTTGACCTTGGCGACAGTGACATTAAAAACAATAAATAAAGGAAAAATGGTAAAAAAAAAACTTAATAAATTCATAAAAATTGACAAAATTGTAATAATCAAAGAACATATAATTTATCCCACCCTCCACTTGCTTGACCCCAACACCCCCACCCCTCAATGCCCCACTCTCCAATCATAAAAAATCAAGAAAAACCACAAAAAAAAAATTAAAATTTGAGGAATATCTACTGCTAACCTCACACTCCCCTGCCCACCATAAACTACATCCCCTACCCCATCAATCTACAGCAAAGCTGCAGATGGGGGCACACCCGTCTTTTTTGTTTTAAGCTGTAGATGTTGTTCAAGATGGTGGCCAAAGGTCAAGGTCAATGTTGTATGTGGTCATCCAAGGTCAAAGTCAAGGTTGCATGATGTCACAGCTCCTGCTGTTGCAAGCGGGGTAAATGGACTTTCTCAGTGTGTTCCCATGTTTTTTATTTACAACATATAGCTTGTTTTCTTCATCCCTAGTGTAGATGTCGTTTGAGATGGTGACCAAGTACTTCACTCAGCATGACCTCATTTTGGGGCATGCACCGCAATCAGCTACGCATTCTCTGCAATCCCAATGTATGAAGAATTTTTATACCACATGAGGCCTCAGTTTTGTTTCCAACGAAGCTGTTATTCTCTAATTTTTATGNTTAGTGAGGGGTGGGTGGTGTTGGTTAGGGTGTTGGGGTAGAGCATGTGGAGAGTGGGATAATATTATATGTTCTTTAATTTTTAGAATTTTCTTGCAATTTTTTATGATTTTGAGGTGGGTGTAGTTTGTGGTGGGCAGAAAAGTGTGAGGTTAACAGTATATCTTCTTCAAATTTTAAATTTTTTTTTTGTGATTTTTCTTGATTTTTATTATTTTGGACTATAAGGTGTTGAGGGGTGGGGGCGTTGGTTATGGTTTTGAAGTTGAGCAGGTTGGATGGTGGGGTAAATGACAAATGTTCTTTGATTTCTAGAATTTTTAAAATTTTTATGAATTTATTTGATTCCTTTAAATTTTTTCTTATTTTTTGTCTTTGAGGTTGTTGTGGTCAAGGCCAAAGTTGCTGGCATTCAACATGGTTGCCAGAGTCGTATATTTAAGTTTTCTCCTCGATTTTTAGAATAATTTTTCAATTTTTTGCAATTTTTCTAGTTTTTTGTGATTTAGTGGGTGGTTAGTGATGGGTAAGGGGTGATGTTCATGGTGGATGGGGAGAGTGAGAGTCAAATTTCAATTCTTTTTTTAAATTTTTTGTAATTTTTCATAATTGTTTGATTGTAGGGTGGTTGGCAAGGGGTGGGCGTGTTGGTTACAGTTTTGGTGTCAAGTGAAGGGAGTGTGAGGTCACATTTTTATGTTCTTAATTTATTTTTTATTTTATGATTTTGAGGAGGGGAGGCGGTGAGGTGATCTTGGCTAGGGGTGTGGTGAGGGAGGAGGAAGCATGCCTCTGGGTAAAAAGCAAGGCCCTCCTCTCCCCCCCCCTCCAATCATTCCAATGGCGTTTTGGGGGTACAAATTTTTTTTTAAGGGAAAAAGGGAAATTTTGAAAGGAAAAAACTAGAAATTCCAAGATGGTGGACGGCACCTTGGCACCTCAGCCCCTTGTCTTCGGAGGAACTTTACCCTACTGCTAAGAGATTTGGGTGGCTTTTTAATTGAGCCGTAATGTGCAAACTGAGTTTGCCTGTGTTTTTCAGACTCACTCTTTATAGTTTGTTGGTTTTATATAAAAAAAAATTTGCAATGAAAGCTAATAAAAATAACAGTAAAAAATCTAAAGGTGTTAAAAAAAATTAGTCATTAAAAATTAAATAACCTTCAATGACTACAAAGAATGTTTATTGAAAGAAGAATTGTTACGGAAAATGATTTTAATTAGTTCTTTTAAACTTAAATTTTATACTGTAGGAGTGAACATTTCATTAAGATTAAAGATAATTATGTGTGTGTGTTGTGTGTATAACAAATGGTAAAATGAATACTTATATTATAACATTTATAATTTTAAAATAATTACTTAAAATTATTAAATGCAATATTAAAATTGTAGTATTAAACTAATACATTTTCAAGCTATCTAGAAATTTTATTGTGAATTGTGATACACAAGTTTAATATCAAAAGGGTATTAATTTTTAAAATAAAATTAAATTATGTGTATTTTTGTATTAAAAATTATTAAATTCAATACAAAATCATTAAACAAATCAATTATATATTTTAAATTTAAATGTGTTATCTGGAGTTTAGAACTGCTGGCTGCCGCACACAGTTCTGTGGAAGGTTTTGCACGAATGAGCTATAGTTCAGGCTTTATGTGAGTATGGTTGTCTCACTCCAGCAAATTGGCTGGACACAGTTGAACTCAATTGTGCAATACATGTGTATATGTTACTAGTAAACAGTTGCTTGCTACAAGGATAAAACACATTATATAAGTTCTAGTAGCTGAACATTACTGCTGCACTGACTAGATTGTGCTGCCATTCTCTCTTCACCCTCTCTGCTGGCTGGGGTTTGTGAGAACTGGTCCAGTAAACTCTTGCCCCACAATATTAGCAACCATTGTGTTGCCTGGTTTCAATACAATATACAGTACTTTTGTACTCACTGTCTGTAACACATCAGACCAAACGATTCGGAACATTGTGCATTTATTTCTTATATGTCTGGAAAGGGAGATAGAGGAGGGAGTGATGACTGATAACAATAAGAAATCCTCATTTCTCTCTCTCTCTCTTTCATATACATTATGTAGAAATTTGTTTCAAGGAATAGCTTTCAATATTTTTAATAATTAAATTAATTTGAAAAAAAAAAAATATTTACCAGTAATTTTAGGTTTTGTATCTTTTTTATGGCGCAGTTGTTTGTACGTGTACTAGGGGAACAGTGCATACCAATAACTTGTCTTGATTGCATTCAGAATATTAATAATGTTTTTTAAACATCAGTTTTTTTCTTTATTATATGTTTTGAGTTTCAGTTGTACGTCTGTGTATTAATATATATACTTTTGACAGAGAGGGAGCTGGCCAATGTGATCAGCTNAATATTTACCAGTAATTTTAGGTTTTGTATCTTTTTTATGGCGCAGTTGTTTGTACGTGTACTAGGGGAACAGTGCATACCAATAACTTGTCTTGATTGCATTCAGAATATTAATAATGTTTTTTAAACATCAGTTTTTTTCTTTATTATATGCTTTGAGTTTCAGTTGTACGTCTGTGTATTAATATATATACTTTTGACAGAGAGGGAGCTGGCCAATGTGATCAGCTCACTTGAGGAGCCACTTCACTTGCCACTTACTGTGGTGGAGCAACAAGCCAATGGTAATAACAAGAACACATTAACTGCCGTTGGAGACAGCGACACCTTACATCGTGAAAAGTTGGCTCGCCCCTTCTACGGTCGTTTGCCTCCTCTTGGTCGCTCCACCAGCAGCAGTGAAGCCAAGTGCAAGGAGGCATCAGACACCAAGCTGAACACGTTGTTTGAGCACTACCGTGATGCCAATGAAGATGCCATGCTAGCAGATGGCATAGAAAGGTTTTGTTCTGACCTTTTACTTTCACCAGATGAATTCAAAGTGCTACTATTAGCTTGGAAATTTGATGCTCAGCAGATGTGTCGCTTCACAAGACAAGAGTTTGTAAATGGGTGCCGGGCAATACGGACAGACACGCTTCGTGGAATTCAGTCCCGGCTATCAGATCTTGTGGGTGAGGTGACAAAGAACCCAGAAATGTTCAAGGACCTGTATCGCTTCACGTTTCGATTTGGTCTGGAATCTGAGTGTGGGCAGCGGATTTTACCGTCCGAGATGGCTATCTGCCTTTGGCGATTGGTGTTTTCGGTGCGAGAACCTCATATACTGTCTCGGTGGCTTTTTTTCCTTGAGACTCATCCCCAAATTAAGGGTATCCCTCGTGACACATGGAATATGTTCCTTAATTTCTGTGAGGCAGTGGATGAGGACTTAAGTTCATATGATGACACAGCAGCCTGGCCCAGTCTATTTGATGATTTTGTAGAGTTTGAAAATGACCAAGCAAACCAGAATATTTCTATGGACAAAGATGATTTAATCAAGCAAGACTGTGAGTGAATGCTTTTCTGCACAGCTATAAAATATGTGGATTGATAAAAAGTATTTTTGTGAGTCACATCAAAGACTGATGATTACATTACTGTTGTTATTTTTTTTAATACCTAAAATATATTATGGTTTCTGTTTTCGAATTAATAATTTTTTAAAACCAAACTTAATGATCTTTATTAAATTGCTGTACTTTGTAGCAAAAATCACTTTTCATAACTGTATCTAGTTGGAATAATGTGTTACGATTAATTTTGAACCTTTTCTCCTACTTAGTATAAAGTGTAAGTCACTCTTTTACTTTGTCGATTATTTTGTGAGAAATGGAAGAAAAAATGTGATATATAAAATATATTGTGTTCAGTTGTCAGGGCAAAAATGTAAGCGCAGACCATCTTTCCTAAGAAAAAGCTTGTATTGTGATTTTTATAGGTGTCAGCCTTTGTACGTATATGTTTTGTCAGACATACAACTGGAAAATAATGGTGCCTCATAGAGAAATTTATTTCTGTTATAATATTTTATGCTGGAAAATGAAAGAAATTTGACAGTGATGTTATATATCGTCTTAGTTTTCATTCTCATTGTGTTAGCAACAATATTTTAGGGTGTATAAATAAATTATATAATTTAGTTGTGGGATATTTTATATCATATGAATGTTCAGTGTTTGTCTGTCATATAAACAGTGAATATTTTTGTTATTTTGGTAGTAGGACAAACCAGTGTTCCCAATTGCATATCTGCATGTTGGAATATCGTGTGTCTTAACAATTTACTATCTCTGTTAATAAATTGTAAAGTCAACAATTGTCGAATATAAGTTTTACAGTTACCCTTCCCATTCCAACACTGTTGAACATTGATGAGTGATATTTTAGACAGACTTAAAGCAAAATTGATGGCAGTAAAACCATGGTATTCCTTGCCGTACTTTCTAATAAACTATCTTAGTGTTTGGTGGTTAACATACTTGGCTTTTCCTTGAGTATCATTCCCAATTTGTCACTTTTAAGTAGATTTAATACTTGAGAAAACGCTGGTTCACTTTTCAACGCATAGTTGCCGTCCGAGGTGGTTGGAATGGTCTGACCATGTGCCTCGCACACTACAAGTAAGAGGTGTATTTATTACCCAGGGTGCCAGTTAGCCTCTGCTGACTAACACAAGTTATGAACATGAGTTCTCAGGTTGCTGTGGAACGTACAGCCAGAGTGGCTGGCTAGCATGAGTGACAAACGATAGAGGTTTCATTTCATCTACATTTTCCCGACCTGCTGTGCTGTTAGGGTCACACTGCACCCCTGTGGGGAATGGATTTACTCTTCTAGGAAATAAGAATGCATGCACTGATCCATTGTTACCAGTTTTATTGATCATAGTTGCCACATGGTACGTAGCTCAAAATGCAGTCCAATACAAAACACATCACCGTTTTAAAACTAAAATTTTGCTGATGCTGCCAATCTATGGTTATGCCCCGTGCAATCTCTGCTGATTGTGATGCAAATGGATTGCAAATCCAGAGTCAGCCAGTGCTGTATATCTATAAACATTTGGCCAGCCGGGGGCTCCACCGCTCAGGCCAAAAACTAATTAAACGAGTCCACGAGTGGTGAGGGCACGCATGGGGGCAATGAAAAAGGTTCTGGGTTGGATTGCAGCCTGGACTGGGTTAAAATTGAAAGAAGTGTGTTCAATGACAATATATGTGTGTATATATAAAATTATTATTATGGTTGTTAGACTAGCATTGTACAAGTACTTTACAAACCTTTAGCAAAACACTGAGCAAAATAACCATGCTGGGAAAATTTGACAAATGTAAAGAGTCTGGAATGAGGTGCCTAATGGATAACAGTCAACCTTTGGTGGGATGAAATGAGGTGTCCAACATCCACAGTGGTAAAGTGAACAAATGTGACAGTGAGGAAACCTGAGTATCCTGGAAGAAATAGTTGGCCCTCAGCAACATCTGCTGTTTACCATGTTAGAAAATTCTGGACTGAAGTCTGCCAGGATTGTGTGTAAATTGCATTGGTGAAAAGCCAACTAACTAGCTACATGATAAAGGTGAATAAAATAGTTTTTCAGATGCGCAAGTTGTTTCCACCATGGTATCATCCCCAGCCTGGTGTCTGGAACAAAAAATCACTGCTAGTTACACATGTTCAAATTAGGGATGCCAGATTTACTGTTTTACCCAGAACAATTCTGTTTTTGCACATTTCATTCCGCATACTGTTCTAGTCTCTAAGAGTATGTGAATGTTTTGATTTTAAGATTAACTGCTCAGCCTAAGAAAAATGATTTCAATTACAACATTTGATAATGATGGTAGCATCACTTGAAGAAAAATGTAGCCTCTCCAAAGCACACTCTTTGCATTTTAATAATTTGATTACATTTGGTTTTATTTGCAATCCCACAAGAAAAAAAAAAGTAGTAATCCCTCATCAACCGCAGGAAATACATTTTTCGAAAACCCCGCAGTTGAGAAAACTGCGGTAGGAGAATACAGGTTCTTATAGGGGACAGAGGGATATGTCATGCCGGCTAACTATTTGACGTATCTGCACTAAAAAATCGGGCTCTGTGGACTGTCAATAGTAATGACAGAACTTATAAAGAGACAATACTTTTAGATAACAAAAAGTTCTGAATTTTACTGATTGGAAATGGCGATTTGCGGCCTGTGAACCACTCAACCAGATAACATCACTGAGAGGGCAGTGTCTCGGTCGATGAAAGGGTACACCAGCATTCAAGCAAGAAGGACCCAAATACCATGTTTTCCACGCAAAAGTTAAACTTATTCTACCAAGGGCTGTTTTTTTTTGCTGCATGTCTGTGTTTGTCGCGGGGATTGGAGGGGGTGGGTTTCCCCACTGCTGTAGGAGAAAGTGAGAAGGAGAAAGGAAGATAACGTCCAAATTAAACTAAATACAAGGAGTACTACGGCAGCGAGAGCGAGGCTAGCCGAGTCGATCTAGGTTACAGCAGTCGTAAAGAAAGAGGGTAGAATGAGAGAATGGTAGCAAAAAGTCGCGCAGATAGAAAATCACGTCCGACACATTAAAGCCACTGACATGTAATATTTATTGCTTTAAGCTGCCCGCAACAAAAAAAAAGTGGGATGGTGATGGCATTATGAGCTACGACCCCCCATGCATAATGAAATCCTTGTAACGTGGTTGAGGAAACTGTGTACAAAATCAAATCCGCGGTTCTATAAACCAACCCACGGTTGACGAGGGATTACTGTATTTACTGCAGTTCCAAGTACAAAATTTTTTTCTTTCACTTTAAATGGAGAGAGAACGAACCAGTAGTTCAGTCAACTTACTGAATCAAGACTTGTATACATTTTTCAATTATAATGACACTTGTAGTGATTTAAAAAAATTGGAGTTGCATATAAAAAGAATGCATACTAAGGCATGTTCAAACAACAAGAAAATATATTGGTTTCTAAGTTTACTTCATTTTAAGTGCATCTGTTATGCGTGTATACGACCATTATTAATTTAGGATGGGCAAAAACAACTCTGGTGCATAATGTGTTTTCACTTTCCAAATACTCTAACTTCAAATGTACTACTATTAAAAAAGTATATAAAATATATCTGTCCATCAGAGGTAAAGGGCACTATGTATATTATACAAAACCAAGGTTTTGACATTGTATTTTTTACACTATTTCTGTGTTGCAAAGCACTATATACTATACAGAATAATGTGTGATTCAATCAGTAGGAAAGGGCACTATATGCCATCCTGTAAAATTTTCATATTTGTGACATAGTGCCCTTCACCTCTGATACAGATATATATATATAATATATATTATATGTATATTGCGGCGGTGTGGCAAACTACCCAGATCACACTGGGAAAACCACTCGCCACATGGCAAGGAACGTGATTCCTCACCTCCATTCCACCCAACACCACTATTGGANGCGTGATTCAATCAGTAGGAAAGGGCACTATATGCCATCCTGTAAAATTTTCATATTTGTGACATAGTGCCCTTCACCTCTGATACAGATATATATATATATAATATATATTATATGTATATTGCAGCAGTGTGGCAAACTACCCAGAGCACACTGGGAAAACCACTCGCCACATGGCAAGGAACGTGATTCCTCACCTCCATTCCACCCAACACCACTATTGGATGTCAGGACAGCTGAGATTACCAGTAGCAGAAAATTGTTTGTCACTCCATCACCCCAATAATTTAATTTAGTAACAGTCGTAAGAAATTAAATACATAAAAATACATACATTTTTGCTGTTTATATTTTTGAATTTTTTTTATTATTTCTGACTTACCCAAGAAATTTACATTCACAAAAGAGATACAAAAATATATCGGTTTTAAACNGTTTTTAAACAGAAAAAATGCAATATAATTTATTCCCCCTTTTTTTAATATAAAAAAAGCTATTAAATTTTTTTATAAAATATATGCAGGGGGATTTAAAACATATTTAGATGCCCATAATGAAATATATTACAAATTATTAATAATTTACGTAGTTTTAAAAGTTTGATATTGTAACCCCCATGCCTCTCCTGTAGTTCTTCCCAACAAGCAGTCAGGCTCCCCCATAAACAGTCCGGTGCACTCTCATGCCTCCGTGTCCAGTGCATTTAAGAATCTCGTAGAAAGATTCACCGTTTTCCATCCAATCCAGTTCAAAACTTGCATGACATCACAGCGTGCCAAAGACATCTCCATGACGATGACCACTTGTTTCGCGGAGGGAGAAAGGAAGAGATTTCGGCGGCTCTTAACATTGAGGTCTTGAGAGCCAATGAGGGTGAAGCAAGGTGATTATGGAGCAGCGCCAGAATGCAAGGGCAGGGGAAACGGGAGATTCCCAAGAAAACCAGCTAACCAGCGGTGGCGTCTGGCAGATTCCCACGTGCAAAAATCTGAGGGCAACCCCGCCAGGAATGGAACCCGATTTGCCTTGGTGGTTGGCATGTAAGGGGAAGAGGGGTGAGCACCACGGTGAACCAGACGCCGTAAGGCTGGCCCACCGGATGCTGCAGTTGAATTGGGCTGCCGCTGGGTATGTGTCCAACACACCGTCACTGCAGCTTGGTAAGTTGGAAAAGTATCCTCTCTGACGTCCGGAGAAGTACGATGTGATGATAGTCACAATATTATATATAATATTGTCCATTTCATGTAAGTTGGGTAAGTTTTTGACAGTTCTAGAAAAGTAGCGTGTCCACGGTGTATCCTTCCATCACAGCTGTTTTGTCACTGAAGGAAAAGACGTTTGTAAACAAATGTTTTAGTCCACTCCACACTTGCATTTTCGTCTTTCCCCATGTTTCCTGTCATGGCAGGCACTGGAAGACTGACGGCTAACGTCCATCCAGTAATCAATGTAGGATATTATAGCTAGGTTGGCATTCCAACCTGTTTAATAATTTTTGTAATTTACAAGTTAAGTTTGTGGGTGTTCTGTTTATTTCATTTCAAGGGGAGAAAGGAAACAGACGGCANTCCACACTTGCATTTTCGTCTTTCCCCATGTTTCCTGTCATGGCAGGCACTGGAAGACTGACATTGGCTAACTTCCATCCAGTAATCAATGTAGGATATTATAGCTAGGTTGGCATTCCAACCTGTTTAATTATTTTTGTAATTTACAAGTTAAGTTTGTGGGTGTTCTGTTTATTTCATTTCAAGGGGAGAAAGGAAACAGACGGCATTGTTTTGATGTCCTTAGGAGTGTGTGGCATTTTGAGTTGCATATTTTTTTGATGGAGCAGTAGAAAATTTTGTTTGTAAGAAAATAACATTCAAATTATTTTAACTTTGAAAATTTTAATTTTAATGTTAATGAAAAAAGAAAACTCGATAACATATGCAGTGCTACCAAGTATTACGGATTTTCCATAATTATTACTGATTTTAATGTTCAGTTACGGAATTACAGAGAGGCTTGCTTGTTTCTTACGGAAATTGATAGCCGTGACAATGCGTCTAAAAATTTTCGTATTTTTTTTAGTGCATACATATTTACGGTACAATGTATTGTCTGCTGTACGGTAAATATCGTACTCTTACCAGAAGCTTGCATGCGGGTAGACAATTTCGGTATTCTCTGCAAACAAGCGTGATAAATTCAGTGTCACGAGCAGTAAAGATCGTGGCAACACTTGAAAGAGAAAACGAACACTGTTGTGAGTAGTGGTGCGTTATCGCCATTATGTGTTTACTATGTGGTAGTTGTGTGTTAATCGAACATGAAGCGTACTGCGGATCCGTGTGCATCAGCGAGCAAGAAGGTTTTACAGAAATATTGTGATAGTTACACAAAAGAATGGCCATGCTTTGTTCCATCAAAAATATCTGAGAGACACGTTTTTTGTGAAGTGTGCAGCTGCGATTTTGTCATCGCGCATGGGGGACCAGACGACCGCCGGCGCCATGTTGAATCTAAGAAGCACAAAGATAACGAATGGTAAAGTGCAATCTGCTTACAAAACAATTTCATCTTTTTTTTTGTAAACAGCGGTGAAAATGAAACTACCAATGCTGAAATGTTATTCACCTCGTTTCTTGTGGAACACAACTTTCCACTGGCCGTTTCTGACCATGCTGGTCGTCTCTTCCGAGCAATGTTCCGAGACTCTGCAATAGCGAAAATATGTGGTTGGACAAGGACTAAAACTTCCGCCCTAGTTCAATTTATGTCGAGTCAGACCAAGAAAGAAATTGCTTCTGTGTTGCAAATTTCAGCATTTTCTCTATCAACTGATGGGAGCACAGACAAAAACGCAGTTAAATTGTATCCTGTCGTAGTTTCTTTTTTTAATGAAAAACTACGGCAAGTTTGTACTCTGCTACTATCGTTACTCAAATGCACACAGGAGAAGGCATTTTTTCTGTCTTGGATAAAGAATTAGTTTCTTTAGGAATATGTTGGGAAAACTGCATTGCTTTTTCTTCCGACAATGCAAACACCATGATAGGTGCCAACAAAGGAGTTTTCTCATTTTGTAGCGCTAAACATCCATCCATCATTCTTCAGCATTGTTCTTGTCATTTAATCCATTTGGCTGCACAAAAAAGCTTCTGTCGAGCGTAGTATTAATGTTAAACAATTTTTCGTCCAGGTGTTTTATTTTTTGGAGAAAAGTAGTAATAGACTAAACACCTGGAAGTTACATAAAGGACTCTGTGGGAATAAACCACATAAAATTTTGAAATGTGTCAGCACCAGATGGCTTTCACTTCTGGAATGTGTTAAAGAGGATTTTGGAACAGTGGGATCCTCTAAAACTCTTATTTTGTGAACCAGACAGTCAACTTCATGCTACCACTTCACAGTTTGAGAGCATCAAGTCATTGATGCGGAACCCTTCAACAAAACTCTACTGCTTGTTCCTTGAAAGTACACTTCCTCGTACATCCATTCTTTCTTCACTGAGGATATCACCCGAGAAACTTTCACACTTATACAGAGCAAACTCTTGTTCCAGCACATCCACTTACACAGCACTTACAAGTCTTGGAAACCTCTCAATAAAGTACTGAACAGAGGAATATGAAGCAGATAAGACGTAAATTGCAAGGCCTTCTTAGAGATCTACTGGTTAGATTCATTAAACCATCTGCTTTGCAATTGGGTTCCACATCAGTCACTGACATTAACTTCAAGAATAGGAAATACCAGAAAGAAGATACAGATTTGGTTATTGGCTCCAAGTGTCGAGCACAATTAAAAGAGCTTACAATCCAGGTTGATAGCCGGACATTTTATTTTTCTGTGCATGATTTTTGTGTTTCAGCAAGCAGTTAAATTTTGGATAAATTCCCATTAAATGATGAATTTCTGAAGCATGTTGAAGTCTGTGATATTTCATTGAGAACAACTGCTTCTTATTTCTCTGTTCAGTACTTTATTGAGAGGTTCCCAAGACTTGTAAGTGCTGTGTAAGTGGATGTGCTGGAACAAGAGTTTGCTCTGTATAAGTGTGAAAGTTTCTCGGGTGATATCCTCAGTGAAGAAAGAATGGATGTTAGCTGGTGCGAAATTTCCAACATTAAAAATGAAAGTGGCCAACCAAAATTCAAAGCCATGCCTAAAATGATGTTGGCGCTCTAGACAGTGCCCCACAGCAATTCTTCAACAGAGAGAATTTTCAGCAGTGTCCGCCGCAATCAAACAGAATTTAGAGCATCTCTGTCAACAACAAAAAGAAATTCACCATGAAGGAGCTTCAAGAAGCTAAACATGCAACTGTGCGTTTCCTAGCCAATGACAAGTAAGAAGGTATGGATGTGTCTTATTTATGTTTTTAACATATCCTGGTGATTATTTTATTGGTGAAATAATTTTTCTGGTTCACCCATGTGCGCATATTTTATTATTCAATGAATGTGTGTTGTGTGCATGCCTATTCAATTTTGTGAGCATATCTGTATTTTAGAGAGAAAATTTATTGCTCATGATTTACGCATATTATTTTGCATATAACCGTGCATATTACTGATTGGTGTGCTTGGAGGTTGGCAGCTCTGCATATGTCGCTGTTCATATTCATACAGGTGCAGCAATACACACACACACACACTTTGGCCGAAGTTAACCTTACACTCGTTGAATTTACGATATAGGCAAATAAACAAATATTAATTACACACTACAAAAGTGTTGAAAGTGAGGCTTTTTTATGCCACTTGCATTTCAATAATTGTAGTAACAGTTTACAAATACATTATTTACAAAACACGCAAACTTACTGTTTGTAAAACTCTCAACCTCTTCAACACATGGTTTTCTATGGAAATCCTTGCAAGTTAACTTCTAAAATCACATTTGTTCATCACTAGCATAAAAGAATTTATTTACAGAATCATTCAGTAAAATAAACACTGCATATGTTTCCTGAAACCAACAAACTTAAACTTAGATACGTAAATTATATGTGTCGCTTTATTGGGGATGGCGGTTCAGGAAGATGGTAGAACAAGCAGTTTTACGAAGTGGTAAACACGTGCAGATTAATATTACATTTCACTCAATAAAATGCACTACAACGGTACCTACAACCAACTATGCTTAAAGAAAATAAATAAAAATAATTAACTACCGATAAAATATTCTGACAACACCAAGAAGATACTCGTATAAATATAATGAAAAAAAAGCATACGCACAATGGCGTTCACCGGGCTGAAAACTGGAAACATAAACATGGCTAGCCATTGGCTGGAAACGTTTACTGTTTGTACGTGTCAACATGCCCTGTCATAATTGCTAAACATGTTTTTTAAGTCCATTCACTAAAAACCAAAAAAATTTAATATTGCTTCAAAAACATAATTTAAACCGTAAATGTTGTAAGTATAATTAAAATTTTAAATTACAATTTTCAGTTCTGAGTACTTTTTTTTTCCAAAGCCATCATTAAAATCGCCAACTTAACAACATGCATCCCGCAGCAATTCAGCAGCTGATACAATACTTTACAAATGAGAGTATTTACTGTTTACATAAAGTGTAGGTTGATCACATTGTCTGTCATATTTTACCCCACTTAATGAAATGGACAATATATACATATTATACATATATGTGTTTGTGTGTATCACAGCATGGCTACAGACGGTGAAAAACTGGAAAATGGGGAATTGTCAGGGAATTTTTGTACATGTTAAAATGTTTTAATTGTTTTTAATTCTCCCATGCATAAATGTTTGATGTTCCTGCAATTGGTGACTTTGTGAAAGGGACATAAGTTGAATCCCAATGCAGTGTTTTGTAAGTGAAGTATTCAAGTTGTTTACAATGTTTCCAATAGCATCTAAAATGGACCTAATTAAATGGCTGTGTTGAAAAATACATCTCTTTATTTTCATAATACTTTCATCTTCTAGGTGCTGGTAATGAATATTAAAAATGTCAGAGATTACGGTGAAACTTTTAGAAGATGCCTTTTGTAAAAGATAATAGTTTTTATAAAAATTGCTTGTAAAATATGTTTCCTATATGCGAGCAGCTCGTTTTGTAATGTATATACTTAAATGTTTCATTCTTTGGTCCTTTACAGTGCTACATCTACACTCAATAGTCTTGAATGTCGGCTGGTGAGTTGGAGCAGAGGTGTTTGTGGCATTTCAAACTAGTGTTTGAAAGGTTCCTTGTGGGGTGCCGTAGCAGTGATAACTCGCAAAACATTAAAATTTTTGCAGGTTTTTGTAATTTAATATTTTAGTTATGTATCTTACATGTACCACGCATAATTTTTCAAGCTAGAGAATGTTATTTGGGTAACAGAAGTTGATAGGCCCTATGTATTTATTGATAGTGAAATGACTAAAAGAATACGGTTTGTGCCATGCTTTTGCATTGTTACGTGTACTGTATTACAAATACGGTATCTTAAAATTACTTTGAATTGATATAGTTACAAGAGTATAAGTTTATAGAAATATTTTATTGTTAGTTTGTGTACAATGCTTCAACTGAATAAAACTTTTGAAAATTGTAATTTTACTGCATTGGTATAGATCAGGAAAAAAATCTGAAGACAAGGAAAACCTGGAAAAGTCAGGAAATTAAGTTTCATGTTTTGTGTAACCACCGATAGATATATACACACACACACACACACACAAACATACAGTAATCCCTCTGTATTGTTGAGTGTTAAAGAAGCCGAGAAGCTCATTAAACATGTCTGTACAAGGTGGTTGTCACTTAAACGAAGTCTGTTGTGGCTTGTTGAAGAATGTGTACCTCTACTTGGCTTTTTTAATGATGAAATAAAACTGCATAAGACTTGTGGCAGTGTTGGTATTTCTTTCCACATTCTCAAGGGGAAACTGAAGCAGGTGGGGACTGAAGAACAACAAAATGTGAACAGTGCAGGCTGTAAACAAGACTAGAATGTAAAAAAATTGTGAAGAAAGCTAAAAAGTAAGTACTGATGAAACAATTCAAGAATGCAAACAAATAAAAAACAAGCTAGGTACTGCAGGATTTCGACTCAAGTTCCAGTTCCAAGAAAGATACTGGTGTTTCCAACAGTAAACAGGCTGCAGAAATGAAACACAGTATTTAAGTGATTTGGATAAGGTATTTTTCTTTTACTTTGTATTATTCCAGATTTTGAGAAAATTAACATACCTTACTACTTCAAACTGCAGTACCACAAATACATATTTTGAAAGAGTTACTGGAAGGCTTGTTGAAGTGCCTTCTTACAAAATTTGTGAAGCCATTAGTTTTTAAAAGTGGTGTCCCACTACAATAACTGAATTATCATTCTTCACAAAATCAGAAAAATGATGGTGATTTGGTTGTTGGAACCAAAGCATTTCTGGTGGTAATAAAGACTCTTGAAGAGCAAAAGAAAAACATGTATTCTTCTTATGTTGGGAATTACTGTGTAGCAGCTTGTGATTATGTTGTCAATAAGTTTCCTCTTTCCAGTGAAGTCCCGAGACATGCAGATGTTGCTAAGTTGACAAACATTGAAAATGTTGTTGCTCATCAGTTTGCTACTTAGTGAATCTTTTTCTTTTCATTTTACTTTTAATGTCAGGTGCATCAGTGGATGTGGCCATGGATGAACAACAGAAGCAGTCCACAAGCTTTCAGATAGACATAGCATTTCCAGTTTTGTGCCTGAAGATGACACCATTGATAAAAAAATTGTCTAGGTTAAGTGACGTGTGTGGTGTGGATGAGGCTAGAAAATATGATAGATAGCAACTGTTATGCTGATTGTTCTTGTGATTCCACACAGCAATACTGACTGCGAGAGGATATTCAGTCTTGTGAAAAAAACATAACTGAGTTTAGATCATCCATGTCCCATAAAGTAGTGGAAAGTCTTGGGCACTAAAATCCAAACCTAAAACATAGAAAAAAAAGCAACTGCAGTTATTCTGAATGTTTGGGTACCTCAGACTAAGGTACAATTTAGGACACACACACTGGCCATTTAACAGTACTAATTAGTTAGGATAAAAGTTTCAACTGTTGTTTTAAGGTTGGTTGTTTTAACTAATATGTGTGTGACAGTGTGTTGTGAATAACATGCAACTTACACAACAGCTACAGTGTTTATGCGAACTGTTCTTAACTGAAATTGAGTGAAAGGAAAGTTGCTGTGAATGTTTACTGATTTACATTATAAAGGTAGTCCTCTACTTTCATACATAATGTGTTCCTGAAAATGTGTGTGAAAGTTGAATCAGTTATACGCATGTAATAAGGAGGGTTCTGTTCCAAAGTTACAAGAATACATATAAAAAAAAATTAAAATAATTTTGGTAGAAAGATAATATATTTAATGGATAAACATGTTATTTTTAACAAGTATTTAATTGAAAATCACGAATAAATATACATGCGCAATACTTTCTTACCTGAACTGTTGATTTTCAACACCTATATGTGTATGTAATGGTAAGTACTATGTGAATTAATAAGGTCATTAATTATGCTTCCTACTTTTTGTAAAATTGTTGTGCAAATGTAACATTTTATTTTGTAGGTTGTAAAAACTATGTAAAAGTTTTTCAGAGATTTGCATATTATTTTAACAGAAGTTCTCATTTGTATTGTGCCAATATGACTGCCATTTCTAAACATTCGTAAGATATGATCCGCGAAGGCTGGGAAACATGACCGGCAGTGTTCCATATCAACTAGCATTGCTATATCAATATGTTGGTAGGTTGAAAGGCCAAGTCGGTCGTATGAAAGTTGATTTAGACGTAATAATATGCCATGTATGAAAGAGTGTGAGTTGTACGAATCTTGAATGTATGAAATTCGAGGACTGCCTGTACTAGTATTGCTTCGTATTATACACTAAGCTGCAAAATCTTTTTAAAATTAAAAGATAACATATTATTTAAAAGTAGTTCAGTGAACAATTAAGGTCACAGAGTTCACAAACAATTGTGAAAACTGCATTGTCTGCAAGTTTAAAGAAGTTTTGACCATAAGCATGTTTAACTTCTTCATATTTATTTTGTAATTTAGCATTGAAGTGTTAAAATAATATGTAAGAAAATAGGCAGTGTGAAAGAAATTTTCTTTAAAGTACTGTAGGTTATTGGAAAATAGAGCGTCCAGTTTACGTTAAAATTAACATTTTCAAAATATTTTACTGATTGAGGATTTGAAAAGTTGGCAGGCATGCCTGTTATTAAAAGGAAAACAAATTACAGTAATTCATTACATAAATTGAAAAAGTACACATACTGTAGTATACTACACATGGGGTAACTCATGATTACAATCACTATAGCAACAAAACATATTTCCGTACACATTGTTGTGAAAGAAACAAACCTGTAATAAACTTTTTTTTTTCATTCTGGGGAAAACCTGATAACATTCTTAACTTTCAGTTTTATTCAATACAGTACTCACATCGGTGATAAGGTTAGTGTTTACTGGTTGTAAGAGGGACGTGGCTATGTACAGTAAGATAAAGTGTCACTTCCTCTCTTGCAGCTCCCTCCCCTCCTGCTCAACCTCTTCCTCCGCAATCATCGGGTCATCTATAATGCTGTCTTCCAACTCCGGTTCCTTGTCACGTGAGCATCCATGTTACGGCAAAGTATTGGGATTTTCAGATTGCAGAGGACTTGTAAAAAACTTTGTCAGTGTTGTCTGTTTAGCCTGAAGTCTGAAAGCTTTCAAAATCTTGACTTCGGGAGGAGTAGTGCAGCCTCAACTGATTTTGTGAATTATAAACATTGTTCTAAAATAACATCACATTCTTGAAACTTTTAACACAGTCTCTCAGAATCATTTAATAATTCAGAAAGCTTAGCAGAACTAAACGTCTTCACTTCAGGGAATGGATCACTATCTTCATTATTGTTATCACTGCTGTTATTAGCTAGCTCGCCCAATTCGTTTGTCTCTCATATCCTCAAAACTTTCAATCACCACCAATCTCCTTAGCTATGTACACAATGTCTTTCACTACCACATCAGCTTCTTCAACACCTTCCCTATTCATTACACATCCTTCCCACAAGTTTATCCAACAATTATTTATGGTTGGTTGTGAGACCTCTTCCCATGCAGCCTGTACAAAATCTCACGTCACAAATATGCTTAGAACTAATGGATAGTTTGGTTAATAAACTTATAAACATCCAGACTTAGTTCAAGTAAACAACCCATTATATTTGTTGCTTTCTAAACTACATGTGTGTGGCTCAGTACATCTCTTAAAAGTCTAAAATCAAAGGAATGAAATAATGAACATGTTGACTTAGAAATGGTTAAAGATGTTCACTATTGCCACAAGTTGACTAACATTACATTAAAATTAAATTTTATCATTAACCGTTTACAAAATATGTATTTATGGAACTTACTTAAGTCATAAGCTTTGTAAAGCGAATTAGTCCTCCTGTGAATTAACTTATCTTATCAATTAAAGATAAATTGGTTAGAAAATTTTGCTGAGCACATTCATTTATTTTTCGTAGTGCAGTTAAGGTGAGAGTACATTTTCTTCCACAGAACTACATTGGAATTAAAGTTAAGACAACTGTAAGCCAATTCAGCCACAAAAAAAAATTGCAATAAATATACTACATAAATTATAAAACTCAAAACTAAGATACACAAATTCACAAACATGCACACAATCATATGTTCGCTAGTTTTTAAATTGTAAATAAAGCGCGCTCACAAATTCTGTAATCTTTGCAGCCTCATGGGAAGATTTTTCATCAGATCATTATAAAGAACATAACAATGGTCAAAGTAGGGTAATATCAGCGCTTTAACCGAAATCTGCTTATGTGATTGTGGCAAGAAATGCTTTTAGTAAATGTAAGGCAGAAAAAACCCTTTTACATACAGCAGTTGTATGATCTTACCTCTAAAGTGTTTCGCTAATGACTATCCTCAGGTTTGTAACTTTGTTAGTGAAGTTAAATGGCATGTAAGCATGGCTAGACATGAAAGTTTGTTAGGGCCAATTAATTTAGCCTGAGTTTTTTGCACATTAAGTGTCAGACCACTCTGTAACGACCATTGCAGCATTGCATTCAGATCTGAATTCAATCTAACTACGTATGTACCGAAAGGGTTAACTTGTGAACTGTAATGTAACTGAAAATCATCCGCATAAATATGATAGCTGCAAAATGTCAGATGATTTGGCAGGTCGTTGAGAAAAAGTGATAACAAGAGCAGTATGGGTACGGAATCATGAGGAACACCAAGACATAATGGTACGCCATTCTGAAAAATTTTCCCCAAACATTAATTATTACTCACTGGAATCTGTTTGGTAAGTAGGAAGCAAACCAGTCACAAGCTTGAAAAGAAAAATTATATAATGTTGAGAGTTTACTTATAAATCGGCCTTACTAAATTAGAGGATCTAATAAATTACCATTTCTGAAGCCTTAATTAGTTCTTGATATAATTTNAATTTTCCCCAAACATTAATTATTACTCACTGGAATCTGTTTGGTAAGTAGGAAGCAAACCAGTCACAAGCTTGAAAAGAAAAATTATATAATGTCGAGAGTTTACTAATAAATCGGCCTTACTAAATTAGAGGATCTAATAAATTACCATTTCTGAAGCCTTAATTAGTTCTTGATATAATTTAAACTAGGATGCCAAAGAATGTTTTTGATGAAAGAAAAGAAACTGAGGATGCTATAAATATATGTCAGAGAGAGTCATGTCTCAGTTTGTGTGAATGACATGCTTAAGACCGCATCACTCGTCGCACTCCAAACTATTTATTTAATGCAGTGGTGGACTTATTGAATCATGATGGATTGTTGGACTCTTCAGTCATTGGATTCTTGGATCCCTTTAACACAAAACCGAGTTGAATTAGTTAATTGTACAAGGCACCAAAAAAAAAATTAAGGACTTGAGAAATCAAAGTAAGTCGCTCCACCTATGTGTGGAATATCCTTGAAGTAAGATGGTAGTCGGGTGGTGGCTAATGTCCACGTGCACTCTTCTGTATAGCTGCAAATGAAATGTATATAAATTTAAATAAGAACACTCCTTAGGTGACTGTATCCCATCGGTTATTGACTTTGGCCACTAACTCAAGTGCTGCTGAACTTATTACAAAGTTACCGGCACCAGTAACATACAGTTATGGCGAAATATGCATAGAAAACATTATACGAACAATGGGGTATAGTAACTCATAAGGGAGGTAGCCACCCTTGAAAATCAATATTTTATTTACGCTGGAGAGCAAAAAAAAAAACTGGTATAGGCTTGCGTATGCAAATAACAGAGCCATGGAACAAATCAGAGTAACACAATGCGGTCGGCAGCACCTATATAAGACAACAAGCATCTGGCAAAGTTGCTAGATCGGTTACTGCTGCTACAGTGGCAGTTTATCAAGATTTAAGTGAGTTTGAACGTGGTGTTATAGTCGGCGCACAAGAGATGGAACATAGCATCTTCGAGGTAGCAATAAAATTTGGATTTCCGCATACGACCATTTCATGAGTACCGTGAATATCCGGAATCCGGTAAAACATCAAATCTTTGACATCGCTGTGGCCAGAAAAAGATTGTGAACGAACGGGACAAACGACGACTGACAAGAATCATTAAACATGACAGACGTGCAACCCTTTCTCAAATTGGCGCAGATTTCAATGCTGGGGCATCAATAAGTGCCAGCATGCAAACTATTCAACAGATCATCATTGATATGGGCTTTCGGAGCCGAAGGCCCACTCGTGTACCGTTGTTGACTGCACGACACAAAGTTTTATGCCTCGCCTGGGCCCGCCAACACCGCCATTAGACTGTTGATGACTGGAAACACGTTGCCTGATCTGACGAGTCTCGTTTCCAATTGTATCGGGCGGATGGATGTGTACGGGTATGGAGACATCCTCGCGAATCCATGGACCCTACATGTTAACAGGTGACTGTTCAAGCTGGTGGAGACTCTGTCATGGTATGGGGCGTATGCAGTTGGCGTGAAATGGGACCCCTGATACGTCTAGATACGACTCTGACAGGTGACAGACACGTAAGTATCCTGTCCGATCACCTGCACCCACTCATGTCCATTGTGCATTCCGACGGACGTGGACAATTCGAGCAGTACAATGCGACACCCCACACGTCGAGAGTTGCTACCGAGTGGCTCCAAGAACACTCTTCTGACTTTAGACACTTCCATTAGCCACCTAAATCACCAGACATGAACATTATTGAGCCTATCTGGGATGCCTTGCAATGTGCTGTCCAGAAGAGATCTCCACCGCCTCACACTTCAATGGATTTGTGGACTGCCCTGCAGGATTCATGGTGTGAAATGCCTCCTGCATACCTTCAGTCATTAGTCGAGTCCATGCCACGTCGTCTTGCAGCACTTCTGCGTGTTCGCGGGGGCCCTACACGATATTAGGCAGGTGTACCAGTTTTTTTAATCTCTTCAGTGTAGTTCTACCTGGAAGTAATGAAATCTACATGAGATGAAAGAGCCAATCTGTGAATAATGTTTTCTTTAACCAAGACCTGAAACCTGCAAGCTGTTGTGGTGTACGATCATCCCTTACATTGAGACACTAGAGGATGGTATGTTATTTTCCTACCAATGTGTGTGTAACCCTCGGGTATTTTGTAAATACCTCATAATCATACTGTATGGAAACACGTTACCTAGTTGTAACACACTCAGGCGAACATTCTTCAAGACAATGGACAGAGTTTGTATTGGTTGCCTACCAGGTACACAACCCGCATTACAAGGCAGGTCGTACGAAAATGGCTTGACTGCTGTGTGTGAATTTAGGTAATGGTGACAGGACAGCATGTTCGTACAGTAAAGGCTCCATGGGTAGTTGTAATTCAAAGGGGAAGGCCGTAGAAGGTAACTGCACGAAAACGTACCTTGCAAATAATGTGTGCTTTAAATTGCACTCACACACACACATGCAAACGAACACGAAATAATCAATCGCGCATACTCGCACAAGCAAACGAAAATGAAATCATGAACTGCACACACACACACACACACACACACAGATATTCGCACTAGCAAATTAAAATGAAATCATAAACTGCACTCACACACACTCATGGAAAGAATAACGAAATTATCAATCGCGCGCACACATACAAACGAAACATTTAGCTCACCCTAGCAAACAAAAATCTGGCTTGGAAAAATCTCACAGCCTTAAAACTCTGCATGGCGGACGATGCCGAGGTTCAGTCATCATCGCATCGATAGTTCATTGCGATGGTGTGCACCAGCTACGAGTCCAGGCACTCCCCATATAGTGGTTCTTTTTCCAGAATTATACGGACAGGTAGCTGACCTGCGACTTTTTCCTACGGCCGAAGCAAGGGATGCTGTATCTCACCCAGCACCAGTTCCTCTCGATGTTTTGCATGTGCACCCTCAGCATCTCGCTGTTGAGCTTGCGGGCGTTTCTAGTGTT
Source organism: Clitarchus hookeri (assembly GCA_002778355.1). NCBI lineage: Eukaryota > Metazoa > Arthropoda > Insecta > Phasmatodea > Phasmatidae > Clitarchus > Clitarchus hookeri. Next base: position 376,181 of record NQII01000241.1, on the reverse strand, counting down.
GATTAGGCCACGCTTTTCACTGCACATGAACTTGCGCCGGTAGTTCAATGCAGTTGACGGTAGCCATGAATGTCTAGGTTCTCGTAGTCTCACCAGCAATCGGTAATTATCGTCGTGCCGAGCACTATCAACTTGTGGATTATTTTGACCAACGTGCCCGAGTTTCGTCTCTCGATGGGCATTAGAAAGAAATTCTTCGGACCGTCCCTTTGCATGGCCCCGAAAACCCTCTGGCCATGAACTTTGCATGCCTTCCCGTTTATCTGCTTTCCCAGGATGGACTCGTCGATCTCGACCATTTTGCCCGGCTCGCCTATATGCTTCCCGTACGTGAAGACCCAGCTTTGGTACACCTGATGGCAAAAATTGGACCAGGCGACGACCGTTCTCCCCAAGCACTGCAACTCGTCGGTCATAATCTGCTGTCGTGGGTATTTCACGAGGTACCAGAGCAAACATAGTTAGATGATTTTGCCAGGATACATGGTTGAATCGTCGATGAAACTGTCCTGCCTAGTCGAAACTTTGAAATTGCACTTTTTTCCGTCGCCGAGTTGCCTTCGGCACCAATAAAACAGGCCCCTGTTATCGATGAACTTCGCTTTGCTGACACTGCAGCATTTTCACCTTATCGACATCTTCATGCTGCCGTGATCGATCAAAAAATTGTTTTTGTCCCGTTGATGAGTTAATCGATTCCCTGGTGTTTAACATCCTTATCTTGCACCCGCCAGACACCATAATGATTGCCGCTCCCGGTGATACAAAGTCCTAGAATATGTGAAACGAAAAAATCGACGTTTACTTGGATATACAATACGACACAAAGCTGGATGCACGATACGAAACAGAATATTAAAGTAAATTTTTTGCATGGGTACTTTAAACGATACTTGCGTTCTTTCTATGATTTTACCATTATAGTATGCAATACCAATCCATTACTGGACTAGTGATCATTTCGTATTGCACACCAAAACTACTTTAAAAGCATTGTATTGCGTTTCTTATGTTACAGAAAAAAGTTGATTGAAAATTTGACGATTTCGTATCAAATTATATCCAGGTAGATACCAAGAACTGATCGAAAGTTTCCCCATTGATTATCCAGCAATCCCATGACGACCCCATTTCGACAAAAATTTTTCTCTAGCATATCCACATGACAAATGGAATCTGGTAGAAAAGTTTCAGTTTGCATATCCATAACCAAAAGTGGGGATACAATGATTTAACCAATTTGTTTTTACTGGCGTAACTAGGTGCCAAACCGACACTTTGTCTAAAAATTTTCTTTGGCATATCCAAAGGGCATTCGCATATTTCAAATACGCAGAATGAAAATTTTTTTCTCCAAAAAACTACTACTTCTAGTTTGAGTAAACAGCTATTACTTGAGTAAAATGAAAATCACTCTATTTTTTTTCGATCCTCGTGTTCTTTTTGTTCAATAACAAAATGTGTCGAAACATTATCACAAAAGTTGGAATGCTACTAGAAAAAAATATGTGCACGTCTATTGGGAAAAAAAAATCAAATATTAATAAGGGGTGAGAGTCCTCCAACATTTTTATATATACAAAATATGTACTAATTGGAAGCCTCGTATGTTGTACGTAAATAAGCCAGGGTTGTATGCTGTGTTGATGCATTCTACCATCTTTGTCTCTGAAATAGGTTAAGAATCGCAGTTTGGATACACAATACGAAATAAATTTACAATAAAAGCTGCTATTTCACCTTTAGTACACTGCTGTTACTGGGATGATATGACAACTGCATTGCCACAGTCGGGTTTACCGCAATGGTGAACCATTTTGTGTGCGCATGTGTTGGTGTGGGTGTGGGTGGGTGTTAGTGTGATATATATGTAAAGGTTGACTACTCTGCTCCACAGACGCTCTGCAACTTTCCCTTCATTTGTCAATGTTGTTATCACATGTTTATCTTGTGACTTCTTTTGTTTCTTTACTATGTTGAATGTACGTGTAATTTAATTCTTTTATAAAAAATAAAATCGCGTTCAACAATCCTACGAATTAAATTACAGGAAGCCAACTAGTAAGGAGAAGACCCAACTTTATGTTCGAGTTGTGAAGCAAGCTGAGAATGACTTTGTGATGCCGTGTATATCTACTAATAATGAGGTATGGTATTTATTACCAGACGAATACAGAGACCTGCAGCTTCACTCTATATTGTAAAGTAAGAAACCTATACAAAATGCAACAGCTGTAATAACAAATGTAAATGGTTATAGAACAATAGCTATAAATATTTACGATGATATTAAGTCAGTATATTTCGATGAAGAGGACAATATCTGTTTCCAAAAATTTCCATTAGAAGAATACGTTCCCGTGCCGGGATTTCAAACTCATGATCATCTACAACTAGAATTAGAAGATAGAATTAAGCGATTGGAGCTTCAGTTTAAATTAAATTCAACTCAAGACTTAACAAAATTACATCACATTGGAAATAAATTCATTTTAGATAAATTTGAAAAAATACAATACGATCCTACAGAATGGTTATGTAGATTTGAAGACAAATGCAATCGATTTCAGGTAAGTTCAGATAGACACAGAGTCCAGGCTTTATGTTTATTTGTCACGGGCTCGGAAAAAGACTGGTATGAAACTAATCTGATAAATATAGGTCTAACCGCTTCCTGGGAAGTTTGGAAGAGTTCTTTCCCTAATGTTTTTGTTGATAAAGGCTGGTCGATTGTTAGGAAAACTTTTAACTACAAANGACAAATGCAATCGATTTCAGGTAAGTTCAGATAGACACAGAGTCCAGGCTTTATGTTTATTTGTCACGGGCTCGGCAAAAGACTGGTATGAAACTAATCTGATAAATATAGGTCTAACCGCTTCCTGGGAGGTTTGGAAGAGTTCTTTCCCTAATGTTTTTGTTGATAAAGGCTGGTCGATTGTTAGGAAAACTTTTAACTACAAATATTTGGGAGTGTCCTTAATCGATTATGCACTTACCAAAGAGAAACTATGCCTGGAAGCGGAACCTAAAGGTACTCAATTATCTTTTATCAACCAGATAACTACTCTTGATGGTCTGTATACTGGGCTTCGAAAGTTTGAAGACTCTTTTGCCAGAAGGAAAAGGGAAAGACGGTTAAGTCCGAAATCTATAAAAAAATTTCTTTATAAGAAAAATGAAGCTCTACGGAAGGAGTTTTCAATTTGTGCTGCCCTAAGTTTTCCAAGTCGTTTCCATCCAGTAGCTGAATGTCGCAACAAGAATTCGGTCTCTAAAACACTATGATCAAATATGACAGAACATTCTACAAATCTAAATGATATGGAAATATTGAAAGTCGATTTTGATAGAAAGAATTTAAACTGAGTAACCGGGTGAAATTAGATCCTCTGATAAACAATTTAAAAAACCAAAGCTGTTTATGATAGCGGCTCAAATGTGACACTAATTAATCATCAAATTGCTGATTTGCTTAAGTTGAAATTAAAAGAACAAAGAGGTGTACTAAAAACAATCAGCGGACTTTATTTCACTTCAGCCCGGGCTACAATTATGCTTCGTATTGAAAATATTACAGACTACATAACTACATATGTTGTAAAGAATGATAATTTCTCCTATGATCTCTTGCTAGGTATCGATGCTATTCAGAAATTTAAGTTGATTCAAAATGAAAATCTAAGAATTTTTCAACTTATAAACAGCAATAACGTAATAGATCTACGGGAAGACCGGTCAAGTAATGATCAGATGCAGACTCCAGAAGATACTGAATATTTTGATAGAGATATTGAAGTAAATTTTAATGGAAATTTGAATACAGACGAATTTGAAGCTGACTTACAACATATTGAGAATGATGAGAAGAAACATGCCATTTTACAAATAATTGAAAAATATAGGCATTTGTTTGCAAAAGATAAATTTGATATACGCAAAGTGCGATTACAAGACGCTGAGATAAAACTTCTTAGGGACGAATACGTCACCTCTCGCCCATACAAATGTTCAATCCCTGACGATACAGAAATCAGAACTCAGATTAAAAAATTACTACAAGCTGGGATCATCGAAGAATATGATTATCCATTTGTGTCTCCTGTAAAATTAGCATACAAGAGAGACGAAGGAAGAAAATCACGCCTATGCATCAACTTCCGAAAATTATTCGAGTAGGTAGTTCCAGAATTTTTTCCTTTCCCTACAATTCAAGATGTGATCGACAAAGTTGTAAATTGTGAATATTTTACAGTATTAGATTTTAATTCTGCCTTTTGGTGCATCACACTTAAAGTACAAGATCGAACTTATTTTATCACTAAGTATGGAAAGTTCATGTTTAAAGTTCTTCCCTTGGGTTTAAAGAACGCTCCAGCCACATTCCACCGAATATTGTCAAATATAATCCGAAGAAATAATTTGGATGAGCTCGCCATCAATTACATCGATGATATTTTGATTTTCTCCCGAACCTGGGAGGACCATCTCAACCATATTATACATTTTTTACACATTATCTACTCTGAATGCTTCAAATTAAAACTAGTTAAAGGTTTGTTCGCAGCCAAATCAGTCAAGTATCTTCGACACACTATTTCGAAGAACTAAGTTTCTCCAGCCCAAGTAAATTTAGTCTCTATCCAAAATCTTCAAAGACCTTCTGATAAGAGTGTTGTGCGGAGTATTTTGGGTTCTATAAACTTCTACTTGAGATATACAGAAATTAGTACGCAGAAACTATTATCACTACGTAAACTACTGGGGAAATATGTCAAATTTGAATTGTCTGATGACTGTGAACAGACCTTCAAGATGATTAAGGATTATTTATGCTCTAAACCGATCCTGGCTATCTACGATATTGAAAAACCCGTCTTCATAAAGACAGATTCCAGCTACAAAGGTATCGGCGCAACACTCAAACAACCCCAGGAAGACGGAGTACTACATCCTGTTGCGTATTTCTCTCGCAAGCTCTCAAATAGAGAAAATCGTTTAGACATTATTCATCTCGACTGAATATCATCGTTTTGTAAATCTATCGCACTCGTAATATCATTGGTCAATTTTGGTTCTAAGGGAAATATATCGACTAGTTTCTCAAGTATGCTATACCATGTAAAGCGATTTGGGATTTTGGTAAAACAATACGAAAAAAGAACTATTGTCTGAGTTAAAGGGAGCTGCAGCGGGCAGCTCCCTTGACATACTGTCCAACTGGGAACCCCATGCGATTTTCATCAGTAAAAAGGGGGTGAAATCGTTGATACAAAATTCGAGAAAACCCACCTCAAAATACTTGATACAGAAACTGATCAAGGAACTAAACTTCAGACTGAACCTCGTTTCAAGAAAGAAGGAACAAGATTACATCGGTATAATTGTGAATTGTTTCAATCACCTAAATTTCAATTTTAAATTAGCCACTGACAATTTCAAAACGGATTTGTATTTTTGGAATTAAATATTAGATGAATTTGACGAACACAATCACAAATACAGAAATGTCGACTACGAAATTGCAAGACAAGGGTACATCGAAGGACAGTCAAATAACCCATTTGTTAGATTTGACCTTGATGCTGAACATTTCAATGTGCATGAGGTTGGACCCTAGACGACTGGAAAACCTTGGCTTGGTCAGATGAGTCCCGATTTCAGTTGGTAAGAGCTGATGGTAGGGTTTGAGGGTGGCGCAGACCCCACGAATCCATAGACCCAAGTTGTCAACAAGAAACTGTGCAAGCTGGTAGTGGCTCCATAATGGTGTGGGCTGTTTTTACATGGAATGGACTGGGTCCTCTGGTCAAACTGAATCGATCATTGACAGGAAAGGGATATGTTAAACTACTTGGAGACCACTTGCAGCCATTCATGGACTCCATGTACCCAAACAACGATGGAATTTCTATGGTTGACAATGCGCCATGTCACCGGGCCACAACTGTTCGTGATTGGTTTGAAGAACATTCTGGACAATTGCAGCGAATTATTTGGCCACCAAGATTGCCCGACATGAATCGCTGCGAACATTTATTGGACATTATCGAGAAGACAGTTCGTGCACAAACTCCTGCACCGGCAACACTTTCGCAATTATGGACGTCTATAGAGGCAGCATGGCTCAATATTTCTGCCGGGGACTTCCAACGACCTGTTGAGTCCATGCCACGTCGAGTTGCTGCACTTCGCTGGGCAAGAGGAGGTCCGGCACGATATTAGGAGGTATCCCATGACTTTTGTCGCCTCAGTGTATATATGTGTGTGTGTTTGTGTGTGTACATATCTAGACACACATACACACATACATATAAGCAACTGAACATCATTTTGTAAAATTGGTACAGCCACAATGTCGTTAGTTGAGCAATCTTTTCGCCCGTAAAATTTCCATAATTTCGACTGTTTGATTTTCGTGCTGGTCGACTGTAATGGTATGATGTGAACCGCGCGTTCACGAGCTCCTTTGTGCCCACTCTGACTACTGCAGTCATCTCCACTACACCAGACACACCACACCGACGGGCTTGTGGGCAGGAGTGAGAGTGTGCATAATAGCATCAGTGTTATTGCATCAGTGTTTCTAATTTATTCAGTGTTATTAATAGCATCAGGGTATTTATTCAGTGTATATAATTAACATCATAATAGTCATCTTGGAAGACAGTCGACACAGCCACAGCCAGGGACATTTGACATCGTACACTTGGCAATACTGTGGCTGGTACAATAGAAANACATCATAATAGTCATCTTGGAAGACAGTCGACACAGCCACAGCCAGGGACATTTGACATCGTACACTTGGCAATACTGTGGCTGGTACAATAGAAATGTTTAGTTTTAATATAATCATTTTTATTGTGTATTTGTATAAGAAAAGTTTATGTTTTGTTAGGTTAATTTAATTCATGTCACTTTCATCTCAGAATCATTTTTTAGTGTATATTGTGCTTCATCTTTTCGCCGCTTTTCGTTTCAAAGTGAATGATATCGCATCATTTATAGGGCATGAACGTCCACATAATACAATTTCCATAAATATTNTGTTATTGCATCAGTGTTTCTAATTTATTCAGTGTTATTAATAGCATCAGGGTATTTATTCAGTGTATATAATTAATATCATAATAGTCATCTTGGAAGACAGTCGACACAGCCACAGCCAGGGACATTTGACATCGTACACTTGGCAATACTGTGGCTGGTACAATAGAAATGTTTAGTTTTAATATAATCATTTTTATTGTGTATTTGTATAAGAAAAGTTTATGTTTTCTTAGGTTAATTTAATTCATGTCACTTTCATCTCAGAATCATTTTTTAGTGTATATTGTGCTTCATCTTTTCGCTGCTTGGCGTCGGGTGCGCTCAGGTATGCAGTTCTCTTCAGCACTTGAACACATCAAGACGTGAAAGTCTCTCGCTCCGCAAAGGCCCTCGGTGCCGACATCTTAAGCTGAACTCGTACTCACTGCCATAGACTTAACTTAATGAACCGGATCATTAATTTTATTTGTTGTAGCGCCGAGGGGAGAGCAACATTATTCTCATCAGAGAGTTGTTAAGCGCAGTCGCGTTTCACATAGTAGAGCCACGTGGTCGCTCGCAGTTCCGGGCCGTTAAGGCCATGTGTTTTGTACTAAAGTTATGTGTGCTCATTAAGGAGTCGCAAGGAATAAATAACTCCACAAGCATCGTAAGTGTTTCATTTGTGATTTAATTAAAGCATGCGAGGCGGCCTACAGCTTCACGATCGTGTGTGATGGAGTATTAACCAGAGTCCCCTAGGCTGTCAACCGAAACGAACCTCATTTCATCAGCTCACCGCAGAGCTGTGGCGCTGGACACATATTTCATACATCATCAGCTCTGGTAACACCACGCGTCAAGTTGTCTTTCCCGAGGGACTGGAATTTTTCCGAGCCCTTGCTTGACCACATCAGGTAACGAACAATTTCGTTTCAAAGTGAATGATATCGCATCATTTATAGGGCATGAACGTCCACATAATACAATTTCCATAAATATTNATTTCGTTTCAAAGTGAATGATATCGCATCATTTATAGGGCATGAACGTCCACATAATACAATTTCCATAAATATTAAATCTAAGTGGATAAAAATAGGTCGGATTTTGAAGGGAGTGGTCTGCGACCGTTTCCACATACCCTCCAACTGGCAACCACATAGCACCTTCATCACTGAACCAGGCCTCTATGCATTATGCATTGATAACATGCTCGAAACTACCAGATGCTGAAAGGTTCACCATTTGGGTCTATGAAGAAGCGCTGCCATCTTGAAGAAGAAAAGGGCAATATAAGATCGACTTGACCCAAAAAGATGAAAAAATAAAAGAGATGAGCCACAGCTTATTCGATGTGAACAAAGCGTTGCTATTTTCCAAAGAAGAATTGACGGTTTCTAGATAATATTCTAAAAAAGTAAAATAAGATTCTGAAAAAGCCAGCTAAGATGCTGAAAATACAAGACGAGATGCCGTGGTACTCTCGTATCGCAATGCTGACATTTCCCACGACATGATCGTCAAACCCAAATCCGATCGTTTGTTATATGCTTTGACCGTATATATGTTGGACGAAGTGAACAGATAAATCGCTTTCACCCGATGTCAGCATCGATCGCTCACCAATCAATAAAACTCCTCAACAATAAAAATCCGATTGCCAAATAATTGTACAGGAACAGGTATGTCCCGAACGACATGAATGTTCCTAATTGTGTGAAAGACTGGTTGATGGAATGAAAAGTTCCTTACTCTGCACACAATGACATCGTGCGTATTTTGTATAGTATGGACTTGGAGCAAGTCGTATCGTTTGTGCGCAATATCATTGCATCACCAAATGTCTTGAAGAAAATGTAATTTGTGTGAAAAATCGAAAAAAAAAAGTGAATTTTCACCGATCTATGACTGCGATGGGTGATCCAGACCTGCGAATGCTCTAGTTGTTGTGTTAAATACTTATTGCAAGTTCATTATTCCTCTTCCCTGCTCAATAATCGCATATTTGCTGTGTTAAATGGCAACTTCGAGTCAACCCTATCGGGGCACCAGAATGAGACCGTCTTTACATACCATCAAAATCAAATAGCAACTGATATGTTATACTGCATGAAGAGAATTTAGATTTGGTCATGCCAAATATATAGTCAGCATTGGTTAGTATGCCCTGGGTTTGGTGAATGGTTTTTAGTTTGAAGGATGGGCGTGGTGNGGGACTCCCAAATAAATACCATCCCAAAAAAAACTCATATGCTTAGTGCATAAAGTGCTTTTGGATTTAGTTAAGGGAACAATGCCCCGGGACATCCTTGTAATACCACCCAAATAACACCTGGTATGCTGTACTACATAAAGCGATTTAGGATAATAGCACATCCTTGACATATCATCCAAGTAATAACCAGTATACTATACCGCAAAAAGTGGACATCACACCCTTGAAATTAATCGCCTAGCTTCTGGACATTTGTTGCGCAATCACTGCAGCAAAATAAAATTTTAATATTTTTATGTTACCTTAATATTTCAAATTGACAGATCCAAGCTCCTCGCATGCAGCATTTTCAGTGCAATGGTCGTTGAAAAGACCCATCATACTTGTATACACATAAACACATTCAAACGAAAATGAAACATTAATCCCGCTCGTACATGGGAACGAAAATGAAACATTACATAAAAACAGACTAACGAAAATGAAATGTTACATTACACACATGTAAATTAAAATAAAGAATCAATACCATTTGCATGCACAAACGAAAATTATACATTAATCCCGTTCGCACTCACAAACGAAAATTAAATGTCAATTGCACGCACTTACACATGCAAACTAAAACGATAAACTCCATCGCGCACACACACACACACACACACACACATGCAAACGAAAATGAAATGACCACCAGCATACTCACTCGCACACGCAAACGAAAACGAAATAATCAATCACGCACAATCATGCAAACGAAACATTACACTCATGTTAGAAAACAAATCGCACTTGAGGAAAACCTTACAGTCTTGAAACCCTCCTGGGAAATGAGGCCGAAGTTTCATCATCCCCTCATCGATCGTGCATGGTGGCGCCGTGCAGCTGCAACAAGTGCGATCATTCCCCATATAGATGGTTATTATTCCAGATGTGTTCGGGCAGGTAGCCGACCCATGACATTTTTATGTGGCCGAAGCAAGGGATGCTGTATCTCACCGAGCACCAGTTCCTATAATTGTTTGGCGTGTACACCCTCAGCGTCTTGCATCGAGCTTCTGAACGTTTCTAGTGTCGATTAGGCCGCTCTTTTCGCTGCAAATGAACACGCGCCGTTGGTTTACATGCAGATAACTGTAGCCATGAATGTCCATGTTCTCGTAGCCTCGCCAGCAATAGGAAATTACCATTGTGCCAGGCACTATCCACTCGTGGATGATCTTAGTTAGAGTGGCCGAGTTTCGTCCCTCGATGAGCCCCATAGAGAATTTCTTTGGATCGTCCCTCTGCAACCCCCCGAAAATCCACTGGACATGCACTTTGTGTCACTCCCTGTTTTTTCGCTTGCCCAGCTTGTATTAATCGATCTCGACCACCTTGCCCAACCCACCTATATGTTTCCTGTATGTGTGGACTCAGTCTATGGATTTCTGATGATAAAAGTTGTACCAGGCGACGACCGTTCTCCCCAAGCATCGAGATTACTGATAACACACATTACAGGAGACGTGCACCATTGTCTATAGAATTTGTGTAAACCTTGCAAATACTCGTTTTAGCACACAATAATTACAACATTTCATATGGAAACAATTTCGAAGAAATTTCCGTATTCCCTCACACTGTTTCGATTTAACATTTCACATGGAAAAAATCGCAGAGAAAGATGCATAATAGCACTCGTAAGTCTCTGTCAAATTCACTCGTTTTCTGAATTTCCCGAAATTGAAACGGGAGACCAAAATCTTTTCGCATCTGTTTCCTGTGTGTGCCTTGTTGTAGAACAAATTTATCATGGCGATACACATAAACTACACGTAAATAACAGTTGGGAATATCTTGTGTATGATTTACTGTATCTATTTGTATCCTACTACTTATATATTATACAGTAGAATAATCAGTTTAATATTAAGGCTAGTCTTGACCAATTCAAGAGTATTAAATAATATTCCGACACTGCTTGATTTTCTATGATTTATAGCTGTATAACCTTAGCGCGTCGGCAAATACAAATCCTGTGACTAACGTTTTGTAAAATCAACTTTCGCTTCCTAAGGTGTTCTCGCATTAAACACGATTCAGCTACCATAAAGAAATATATTTGTCATAAATTTAACATGTTTTACCGTATAAACATCCCGGTCTTCATATTTTCCTCACCAACACATTTCATGGTATATACTGCAAATTACGCAAAGCCCCGATAAAATTCCTATTAAGTGTGATTAGTAATACCATATTAAGGTTACTTCTACTCAGGTTGGGGAGATTAATGTTATAGGTTTGCAACAAAAATTTTCGCCACATAGTAAGCACTAGTTTCGAATGTGTATATTTTTTCTCTAATTGCTACGATAAAAAAACAGGATAATTGTAACAACAATTAATCAAATATGAAACTACTTCATTATTAAGTAAAATCTTTATCTTTTATAATTGGCTAGCTTAAAATTTTAATTAAAATACACAAATTTGGAACACTGCGTACCTAGCGGTGAAAATAGTGCTTATATCAAACTCTCCAGTATGAAAACTCGTTTTGCTCCTCAGTAGAATTAAACAATAATTATCACTTGCAGGTATTATTTTCCCGGTTTTCGGAACCACCCCAAATTCTGAATAACTAGCCAAAACTGCGCTAGGCGGCATAGCCAACCTTTAAACTTCAAATTTGTTAGTACTATGTTGCCTGCCTTCGACGCCTTCATTTAGTGGTTTTTTATGACATTGTTCACTCGTAATATACCTTACTGTTACCATGGTGATACAGTGTAGTCAACTCAAATTTAACATTTTGACCCAGCAAGTAATACCGCCGCTGGGCGGTTTTGGACCCCGACCCGATCTCGATAACTTTCAGGACATCTAGATGATGGTTATTGCTTGGAGTATATTGCATTAAATTGTAATTGATCAGGAGAAATATCATTGCAAGAAAATAAAATGGTTTGTTTTTCGCTGTACCTTTTTACAAACGTAAAATAAAACATGCATAGTAAATTGACAACAAAAATAAACAATAAGTACACGCTAATAATTTTATCATTACTTTAATGTTATGGAATTTATGGTACTCACGTGTTGTGTATACTAATTGTATAAAAACATTTTTTTTCCAGTCTTTGCAATGTGCTTTTTTTTTTTTTTTTTTTCGCTAACAGTAGTTCAAAATTTATCTAAATTCACACTGTGTATTGTCACAGTTTTGCACTTGATTGAACAAAATAGACCACTGTGTTTAGCTGTAGACAGCCAAGAGATGGGTTACAGTTTTGTTCTCTATCTGCTCCAAACTGATACAGATGCAGACCTTCTGATTACGTCGCTGCTTTGCCAGTCTCTTGAGTAGCAGGCGTTTATCAGGTACACAGTATCAGGTAGGCGTGTATCAGATCATAAACTAAAGGTGAGGTAGACTGCTTATTCGTCTTCTGCGCACGTACCCAATAGTGACCTACCCCAATCATACACAACTGTCAGTCACATGGTTAATACTGATGGAAGTGTTTGGTTATATCTTATTTTTTAAATGGCGAGCAGTATTATATTAATAAAATACTTTTACCGATTTGAATATTGTCAAACTGCATAGCAAATTGGTTAGAGGAATGATAAAAACACCTGTAAGCTGTTGTTAACAAATCAGTTTTCTAACCTAAAATACAAACCATGCAGTTTTGCTAGTATTGGCAGAAAAGCAGTTTGATGTGTGACACAATTGGTTGTGCGCAGCCAGCGAGATNACCATGCAGTTTTGCTAGTATTGGCAGAAAAGCAGTTTGATGTGTGACACAATTGGTTGTGCGCAGCCAGCGAGATCGGTATACCTCATCGTTAGTCTATGTATTAGATACGCGCATTATTGAGTACATGCATTATGAAGTATGTGTTTTGAGTTGATGTATTGTGTGCTATATTTGACTATTCTACATTTGATCAAAGTACAGGGCCAGAAACATGGGGATTTTGCCACCTGGTGTGTACGTTGCTTCTCTCGTCACGTTGTGTGAGCTTCCTAGTGTGTCGTGTTCTTGGTTGAAGTGGTTTTGAACTTGTGAATAATGCCCTCTACTGTAATTGTGGTATTCCAGTCTTCTCAGAGATTTGTCATTGAGAATGTCCTCCTTTATGGAGTTTGATTATTCGCTCCCATTCAACAAGAGTTCTTTCCCTTGTCTTACCCATTCTAGCTCTGAACTTGGTGTTTACGTAGTGAACCTTCAGCACATACTGCTTGAATGAACCCCAACTCCTGTGTTTCCCTATGTTTTGATCATACAGCTCCATGGATATAGTGGACAAGTACTTATGTGTTGCTGTTTGTTACATAATGTTTGTACATTAGTAGTTTCTTACAGGAAACAGAGATACAAATTAAATATTATGTTACCATTACGTTCAGCGTGAATTGTNACAAATTAAATATTATGTTACCATTACGTTCAGCGTGAATTGTACTTTGATATAGATATTTTCTTCAAAGCTTAGCGAAGGCATTTGGAAGCCCTTTTATCACAGTTTTCTCACATCATCAGGTGGATGGATACTTTTGCAACTATCTGTATCTATTACAAGCATCATATATGCAAACAAATATAATCNACATCATCAGGTGGATGGATACTTTTGCAACTATCTGTATCTATTACAAGCATCATATATGCAAACAAATATAATCTTTGGTTCACCATTTTGTAAGATAGTGCTACATGAAGGAATAGAGTTTTTATATTGTATTTCAGAGAACAAAGTACAATTTTTACCAAATGTGGCAAACAGTTGTACTATGGTAGGCCATATAAGTTTATATGTTTTGGGTGGTTCAGAAACCTATTTTCAAAATGTAAACCATACAAACATTTCAGCTTAGTATGCTTAATTAANTATGTTTTGGGTGGTTCAGAAACCTATTTTCAAAATGTAAACCATACAAACATTTCAGCTTAGTATGCTTAATTAACGAAACCATGTAATAAATTTAAATTTAAATTAGTATGCTGGCAATGCCTATTTCAACCATCAAAGTTGTCTACACANCGAAACCATGTAATAAATTTAAATTTAAATTAGTATGCTGGCAATGCCTATTTCAACCATCAAAGTTGTCTACACAAAACCCCTTTTGTCCACCATTTTGGGAAATTGTGCCACATCAATAAATATGAAGGATTTTTATTACAACTATCTAATGTGTGTTAACAAAGTCTTTTGTGTGCACCATTTTGTAAAATAGCATCACATGAAAAAATCATATTTTAATGTTATATCTTTGGAAGAAACCAACAGATTCCTACCAATTGTGTCAAACAAGTAGCATTACAGCACACCATGTAAACTGATATGTTTNTGGAAGAAACCAACAGATTCCTACCAATTGTGTCAAACAAGTAGCATTACAGCACACCATGTAAACTGATATGTTTTAAACAGGCCGGACACTTATTTTCAGAATGGCAGCCATATAAAAATGTTAGCTTAGTACGCTATATCAACAAAACTATGTAACTGATTATAACTTAACTTTGTATACTGGCAGTATCAGTGCAAGCATCAAATGAGCTAATACATAAACTTCTTTCTCCACCATTTTGGAAGATACCACCACATGCAAAATTACACTTTCATGTTCTATCTCGGGAAACAATTATGTATATAATTCCCACCAAATGTATGCAGCTAGGTATACTTTTCTATTACATTTAAAAGTATATGGCTAAAGGGGGTGGTCTCCTGTTNCCACCAAATGTATGCAGCTAGGTATACTTTTCTATTACATTTAAAAGTATATGGCTAAAGGGGGTGGTCTCCTGTTTTCAAAATAACAGCCATAAAAATATTTTTGCCCCATATCCCATATGTCCTCTAAACTTTATATGCTCGCGGTATCTATGACAATCATTGAATATGGTAATACAAAACCTTTTGTTTACCATTTATGATTTATGAAGATCGTCACATGGATAAAAAAGGAGGTTGTATGCCATATCTCAAAGATCAATCAACCAATTTCCACTAAATTTTACATGTACGTAAGTGCTACATTAGGGCATGTAAACCGACATGTTTTAGGTGTGGCAGGCCTTTTTTTAATGGTGTTAATATTGTTACGTTTTGGTGCTTTCCCCCGCATGAGCAAGCAGAAATGGACAGAGTAGTGTTATGATAACGGGTGGCAAATCAATGGAATGTTTTGAATGACAGGTGAGCGATAAACCAAGAAGTGCGTATCTGTCACACAAAGCAACCCCTTTTTGCGGTGCGTGCTCCTGACCTTTGGCGGGTAGAATTTCTGCTTTTATCTGAAGAATTTTTTAGTTTACTGACCTCGTTTCTCTCAGTGTGACTCGGTGTGTGTTGAACCTTCCAGATGGTCAGGACGACTGATATTATAATGGTGATGAGTGAATGAGTGGCTGGAGTTTTCACGATAGATGACGAGCGAAAAGAGAAACGAGCGGTGAGAGAAGTGACCAGCGAGAGAAAAATCTGTGACTGCGAGCGTTAGTACAGCGAATAGTGAGACTTGCAGGCCAGTCTACTGGACTGGATTCATGAGTGAAAGACATAATGATGGCAACAGACAGACTGAAAGTGTGTTAATGATGGGTATGAGTTAGTTGACTATAACGAAACAGAGACATTAAGGAGGACCTTAATTAGAGTTAAAATAGACATTAAATATTGCACTCACTGAGAAATAAAAAGAGTAATAGTGGAGATAGATAGATTAATGCTGTAANTAAAATAGACATTAAATATTGCACTCACTGAGAAATAAAAAGAGTAATAGTGGAGATAGATAGATTAATGCTGTAATTAATAGCTGCATGAATAAATTAAAATTAAATTTAGTTATTTTATTTTTATTAAGACCTCCATGCCTCACAAACTCNTTAATAGCTGCATGAATAAATTAAAATTAAATTTAGTTATTTTATTTTTATTAAGACCTCCATGCCTCACAAACTCGGATACGCCCCTCAGGAGTCTTGTAACACTGGTGTCAGACTTGGGATGGAGTTGTTTAACTGTAAATTAAGTTAGGCAATAGGCTAATAATTAATAATTTTAAAACAAATTTAAATAATTTTAGTGACTGTAGGCAGAAATAATAAGAAGGTTTGTACAAACATCCCAGTGAATGCTAACTACAAAAATGTCAGCAGAACTGGAAGAACTGCGAGCATTAATTGGGGGACTATGTAGCCAGATGGTTAGTTTGAGTGCAAGTGTAAATAGCATAAAAGAAAATGTGAATAGCGAAATTAGTAGTGTGAATGATAATGTAAATAGTGTAAATTAAAATATAGATAGGAAAATTGACACAGTAAACGAAAATGTAAATAGCCAGATAACTAATGTGAGTTAGTAGATAAGAAAATACATAATGTAAACAGGAAAATGTAAATGAAAATGTAGAAAGGAAAATAGAAGGCATTAGCGAGCTCGTGAACACCAGAATGGACAGTGTAAATGAAACAGTAAACAGTGTAAATGATAGGATGTACGCTGTCAATGGGAGATTGGACAGTGTAAGTGAAAGGATGGACAGTGTCGAAAATGAAGTGAAACAGCAAATAAGTGCAATGAAGAAGAAATAGCAGGAATTTCTGCAGCAACGGAATTCTACTATCACAACATCGCCAGCCGAGAAAAGTGAGGAAGCAGTACAAGTAGTAACCAACGCAGCAACCTCGGAGGATAGTCAGTAGCTCTGCAGCATTGGTGTCGCGCAGCCAGGAGTGGGGAAGGGAGTCACAATTAAACCAGCCCCTTACGATAGTCAGATTTCTTGGCGGGAGTATTATCACCAAGTTGAAATAATTACAACCTGGAATAGCTGGTCAGCTGAACAGCGGGCTTACTAACTCGTGGCTGAACTGAGAGGCCCCGCACTGAGCATACTACAATCTCTGCCAGAGCGACATCTACAGGAGTACCCCACACTGGTGTCGGCCTTGGAGCTACATTTCGGTGACCGGTACCTGCAACATGCCCATCATGTCCAACTGTGAAGCCGCACGTAGCGATCACGATAGCCGCTGCAGGAGCTATAGCAATACATTGTGTGGCTTTCTCGATTATCTCTGGAAGGATGCTCTGAGGAGGCACGCGAAATCATCGCTGTCACCTTCTTCATCGATGCCATCGCAGAGACAGAGGTACGGCAAGCAGTATATCTGGCTNATGGTCAGATTTCTTGAGACTTCTTGGCGGGAGTATTATCACCAGGTTGAAATAATCGCAACCTGGAATAGCTGGTCAGCTGAACAGCGGGCTTACTACCTCGCGACTGAACTGAGAGGCCCCGCACTGAGCATACTACAATCTCTGCCAGAGCGACATCTACAGGAGTACCCCGCACTGGTGTCGGCCTTGGAGCTACATTTCGGCGACCGGTACCTGCAACATGCCCATCATGTCCATCTGTGAAGCCACACGTAGCGATCACGAGAGCCGCTGCAGGAGCTATAGCAATACATTGTGTGGCTTTCTCGATTATCTCTGGAAGGATGCTCTGAGGAGGCACGCAAAATCATAGCTGTCACCTTCTTCATCGATGCCATCGCCGAGACAGAGGTACGGCAAGCAGTATATCTGGCTGCACCCCACAACATGCAGGATGCCCTGACCCTAGCACTGGAGATGGAGTCAGCTAGACAGGATCCCACACTCCGACGTCTGGTACGGACGGTGACGCTGAACAAAGACAAAGATACTGAAGGAGTTGCAGTTGGCTTTGAAGGACATCGCTTCCAGGGTACATGCTATAGAGCTTCGCTGTCCGCCACCCAAATGGAGGGAGTGTTGGTGATTTGAACAGCTGTGGCACCTGAGAGTCTAATGCCCACAACAGCAGCAGCAGGAAAAGACGCAGCAAGTTAAACAAATGACTTCGATGAGTGCACGCAAGCATTTATGTGAAAAAATTTGTGAGCTTCGTACATATGCCCAACAACTGAGAAACTGCATCGACGAGCTGATGCTGCAAGCTGCACATTTCAAAAAGAAATTGGAACGTGCACATGATGACCTGCAAGTGCTGTCCAGACGCCCTGCGCACACTATGCCATATAGCAGTGAAAGGAGCCCATGACTTGGAGCGAGTGAAATGATGGCCTCTTTCAGTAGTGGCTCTGAGGATAGTGGTCCCACGGAGGAATTGCCTTGGATGGCAAAGAATTAGTTAATGTGAGCTTGAGAATGGGAGTGAGTAGTCAACAGGAGCTACAAGTGTTTCAGGGTACGTCGGACGAGGATCCAGCCACAACCTGCAGCATCCACCACAAATGCCAGTACTTATCAGATCAGTAGACATAGTNACGTCGGACGAGGATCCAGCCACAACCTGCAGCATCCACCACAAATGCCAGTACTTATCAGATCAGTAGACATAGTGTACAGGAAGATGCAAGGAGAAGTTCTGTGGCTGCATCATCTTTTCAAACCAGTAATGAGGGGATTAGTCCTTCTGTAAGGCATGAATGACCATGTNACGTCGGACGAGGATCCAGCCACAACCTGCAGCATCCACCACAAATGCCAGTACTTATCAGATCAGTAGACATAGTCTACAGGAAGATGCAAGGAGTTCTGTGGCTGCATCATCTTTTCAAACCAGTAATGAGGGGATTAGTCCTTCTGTAAGGCATGAATGACCATGTNAAGTTCTGTGGCTGCATCATCTTTTCAAACCAGTAATGAGGGGATTAGTCCTTCTGTAAGGCATGAATGACCATGTAGTGACAGGATGAATGCCCGGCCGGTATGACAGGAGAATTTTGGGCGAGGTATTTCAAGAAGATATTTCAAGAACCTGTACAACCCACAGAGATGAAAAGGGTACTCTAATCTACAGAAATGTTGGGAAGGCCCCTACAGGATTCTGTAGATCAGTGATATGGTCTTTTGGATTTGCCAAGGCTCTCGGGCGAGGCCCAAGGTTGTCCACATTGACCGACTGGCGCTCTACGAAGGTCTGGAAGTTGCAGGGTCTGTTTGGGATGAACAGACTTGAGGCGGGAGCAGTATTATGTGTCGGTGCTTTCCCCTACGCGAGCAAGCAGAAGTGAAGAACAGAGTAGTGATATAACGGGTGGCTAATCAATGGAATATTTTGNTGATATAACGGGTGGCTAATCAATGGAATATTTTGAATGACAGGCGAGTGATAAACCAAGAAGTGTGTATCTGTTACACAAAGCATCCTGCCGCGCATACATCTGCATGGCACCGTGATAACCCTTTTTGCAGTGCATGCTCCTGACCTTTGGCAGATAAAATTTCTGCATTTATCTAAAAAAAAATTCTGGTGTACTGACCTAATTTCTGTCAGCATGACTTGGGGTGCGTTGAATCTTCCAGTTGTCCATAATTATTTTTTTTTGTAAATATTTCATGTTACTTAGTAAACTCTATCATTCTGATTAAATGTGAAGTTGATGCTCAGAATCCTTCCTCCATAATGCAGTTCATTGCATGCTAGCTTGTGGTACAAAGTTTTCTGCATTCAGGTACCAGTAACGCACATGTATACATATTTGTAATTGTCTCGGTATTGTTGCATATGGTTCTGGTGCCATCTCTAATGATATTGCTGTCGACAAGACGAATTTGGTTAAATATTATTTGCACCAATGTATTTATATTAGTAACGTCTTTAATTTTGATAATATTTAGTCCAATACACTGAATGTAGACTATTTCCTAATAAATGTCTGTGAACATATTTTTTGTGTGGTATTTACTGTACTATTATATCTAGTATACAGTAAATGTAGTGGTAGAGTAAAATGTAGTAAAGTTTTGAAGTTTAAATAGTAGGTACCTTGTGAAGGTAAAATAAAAGACACATTCACAACTGACATACTATTTGAATGTTGTGCAAAGTGATTGAAAGGACACCAAATAATGTTATTACACTTTATTTAGCAGCCATGGATGATAAACCTGTCAACAAAATTATAATGTGAAAATATTTATTACATTGCAGTGAAACATACTTAAATAAGTAGTTTAGATATGTACTTTAAACAAAATAAAAGCTTTGGCAAACTTTAAAAATTATTGATTTTATTTTTTTAGATTTTATGTAAAATTTATTTATTGAAGACATTTCTGGTAGGTACCTACAACACTTAAAAATAAATTATGAAGAGAAAAATAATGTTACTTGAGCTGAGAAAATTATTAATTCAAGATGTCCTAAGCTATCTTTAGAAAATTAAGAAGAATTCTGTTAGAAATTAACATATGTAGTTTGCAATTAGGACACTTAATTTTTAAAGTTGTCCCGGCATATCTCAGGTTTAGAGCATACTGTAATATCAGCGGTCTCTCCTTAACAGTCAGCATAATTAATGAATTGGGACTTGTCAAACACCTGCATAAAAACCGTCTACATTCAACAAAAACTCAGTGAAATTCTCTCTTCAGCATTTTCGTGGCCTTTTAGGTGAAGGAAGGAGAAAAAAAAAATAAGGTTGCACTTTATTAGTGTAACATAGAGACATTAACCTAATGTATTATTGCTTTAACGTACTAATTCGCCACTTTGCGCCTCTTCATGTGGCTTAGCCTATGTAGAATGCTAAATCATGCTTCTTCAAGTTGTAATGTTACAGATGTCAGATTTGGTGACTGGAAATCACAGCTCGAATTACACACCTGGCAGAGACATGAGACTTAAATAAAGGCACCATAGTAAAGGGAAATAAAAAAAATTAGCGTGTTGGATAATTTCCTCCAAAATTCTATTCAGGTTAAAGTAGTTCACATTCTTCAATATGCAGAGTCACGAACAGTCAGCTATATGGACCAGGCGAAGAACAGCACCACAGAGTTAATTAATTATTCATGTCACTAAAACTTGCATCACGAGAGAATTACGAAGATAGGAGGGACATAATTGTACCTCCTGACACCCTAGTGACCTCCCACACTGGCGGAAATAATTTAGTAGATAAAAGTTGTTCAACCGAAAATTTAAGTTAAAGAAATATGGTCATCGGTGCTTGCAGGTGTGGGTGAAATTTGCCACACTCGAGCCAAAGTGTCTTCCTCACGGACTGGTTGTAGTCTGTTAGTGGCCGGCAGGCGCTTACTGCTTATGTTGCCACCTGCTCTACCCCCACTCCTCGCACCAGGGTGCCAAAAACCTAACCAAATAAGGGCATGGCGTGGTACAGAATCCCTTCGGATACTGTGCAAACCCTGTCGCAACCACTTTCCTATGCCAGCCAATTTATTTAAAAGTTACGCAATCAAATTTGTAGAACAACTCAAAAGTAAAAAATGTCTAGTAATATAGTAATAGCCCTTATCTCCAATCGCTGACGTAACCTCAACTGCGACTTTAGAAAAAGAAAACTCATGACAGATAAACATACTAACACAGCCAAAAGTCTGAAATACTGATAAGTAATCACAATTCCTCACAAAACAAAAGAAAATTAACCAAATGTCCTAATTAAATTAGTATTAACTGCATCGTTACAAAGGGTGTGTGACCATTTAAAAATAACTTTACCACTGGAAATTGTATTAAAACTTGCAGTGCTGCATTCTGCTCACTTTCATATGTCTTCAAGTCAAAAAAATGAACATTCAAATGTTTACCTATTTGGAAAGGTCTCTGTGCCCAATGGTAGTTTAAATATCACTTCTGAATTATACAAAATAAAAATATATCATTAAAAAATCAAATTTTTTAATAATGTTAACAAAAAAAACAAAATATTTACAATATTCAATTAAATAAACTGATTAATAGTATTTCAGATAGCTCAGTAGCAATGACATTCTCGTGTCTAAACTCGGACTACCATCTCAGCTCGTACATTAATTGAATAAAATTATACCTGAAAAGGATTTAAATAATGAAATTATAAATATTAAAAAAAAAATTTTGCACGAGAGAACTAAAATTTGCTTACATGAAAGTCTGGTTATATTCATGTCCTGTAGCACATCTCCATGCAACAGCTGCTTAAGTATTCATGTCCTGTAGCACATCTCCATGCAACAGCTGCTTAAGTATTCATGTCCTGTAGCACATCTCCATGCAACAGCTGCTTAAGTATTCATGTCCTGTAGCACATCTCCATGCAACAGCTGCTTAAGTATTCATGTCCTGTAGCACATCTCCATGCAACAGCTGCTTAAGTATTCATGTCCTGTAGCACATCTCCATGCAACAGCTGCTTAAGTATTCATCGGTACAAACGCGATTCTTGTTTTCAGTGTGACATAAACTGAAAATAAAAAGAATTGTAATCTGTGGCTATATCACGTTACTGGTCTATTGACACATTATCTATCCTCGGAACATGACGAGTCACTTGCTAGAAATATGTTAAGATGTTAGTAATAGCATGTTGGTAATTGCTAACCATTTTGAAGCAAATTCCTCATTATGATCTGGTTTTAAAACAAAATACCTTGCTACCTGAGCACCAGAGAACTTAAGTAAAATTACTTGAAAATTTGAATGTAAGAGAGAATTTGGCTCATCAGTTATGTCAGTGTCTTCTCATTTTTAATATTATGACACATTGTTATTTTGTAAATGCTGTAGTAATTCTTAATCCTGCTTTGAAATTTTTAGTCTATTAGGTTTTGGAAGACAGTACTTTCTTTTGGTAAATATCTGTTTTATTATTGGTTTTAATATTGCAATACTCATGAAAGGGGAATTGGCAAGGATTGGGGAGGCTATCATCTCTACTGTCCATTTTTAGATCTACAACTGTGGGCACAAATTGCCCACCTGACCACCTTTCTGCAAAGCTATTTCCTTAACAAAACACATGATATTGTAAGTAAGAATACCACAGATTATATCTATATATGTATATAATATTCATAATAGAAATAAAAAATGAAATACAGGATAAATATATATTTCCACAATTCTTTTGGAAGTTCACAAATTTCTGCAGTTACCTGCAACACATTTAATTTCTATACAGGTTTTAATAATAGTCAAGTAAATGTTAGTCTGGATAACACATACTGCCCATGTTCTCACTGAAATAGGTACCTATACAATACATGATTACCACTTCTTTGTAATTTTGGAAAATCGAGAGACTTCTGTAAGTCTCTCGTGGGTTATGACGACTCTGAAATTGTTACATTTGAGAAGATAAAAGATTGCACATTTATCATTGAGCTGTCACGTATCAGGTTGACATCTCCAATAGTGCTCATATAATTACAAAATAAATGGCACCCTATGATACAAATCTTCTCACTCTTATGTTGCCTTGTTTTGATTTAACGTTATCGTGAAACCATTACGTAAACAAGGAAGCTACAAAGATACAGACAAATAAAAATAAACACTAAAAATAATAAATCAACTGACAAGTTTGCATAATTTATAGAATTACACTACTGGACAAAAAAATAGCGCACACAGATGGATGGGTTAGATGGTGCTGCAACTTTATAGAGATAGTGATAAAGATGAGCAACATCAACACGAAAACAGAGCAGCAGGACAATTACATATGGACCTGTAGTATGCCGTTCGGTCATCTTCAGTAGTGCATCGCACCTCCTCCTCGTACTGTGATTCACACTGCAACACAGTATGGCATGGAGTCCAGCAGATGCTGGATGTTGTCCTGAGGCAGAAAGGCCCACAATTGTGGAGTGATCCAAATCCCGGAAACTGTAGCATGGCAGCAGCTGGCATTTTGACTGGTCTCACACAAGCTTGATTGGGAACATGTCAGGGGAGTGGGCAGGTCATGGTGGTGTTTGGACATGCCAGAGGCAGTTCTGGGCAACCCATGCCATGTGCAGTCGGGCATTATCCTGCTGGAATATAGCACCTGGAGTCCTAGTCAGAAATGGGAGCAGATGGGTGGCATAGGATCTCATCTGTATACTGCTGGGCTGTCAATATTCCATGTAACGTAATGTGAGTGGATTAGCCGTTTTAGGTTATGGCTCCCCAGATGTCAGAAAAAAGTGCTGCTTAATAGCAAGGTTGGTATTATAGCATCCACCAGGGGTCATCCACACCCAGGCGCAATGATCATCAGTCCCCATAACGAAGCGGCACTCATCGCTAAAGACCACACATTGCCAGTCTGTGGCATTCTTCATTTCTCTGGCCTGGCACCACTGCAAACAGAGCTGCTGCTGTTGCAGAGTTAATGGCAGCACATGTAATGGGTGCTGGTATTGCAGATTTGCCTCCAAAAGGTGCCGGAAATGGTTTATGGGTACGCAGGAGCCTTCACTTATCCACTGCTCCCAACAGCAACCGACAGAATAGTCAAAACAATTCAAATAGTGGACACATGGGCACAATGATACGACCACCCTGTGGTTTTCAGCCCGATTACAAGTCTTCCCTCAAAGTCCATCAGTGCATAAAGTGACATATTTGGCATCTTCCTGGCATTCTTCTTCACTCTGCATGCTTGCTTGGTATTATCTGATGTTTCTCGTATAAATGTGACTTCCACTACACGCCATTGTCTACAATTGCTGGTTGGTGCTTGCAGTACCACTGCTGGGTGTGCGGTCAAATGCAAATGCATCAACATGGGATCATGTGCATACCAGCCCATGCTCTCGCTACTTACTTTGTTTTGTGGTTGTCATGTGGTTTCTTTGTGATGTGCTATTTTCATTGTCTGGCAGTAAATTTCATCTCATTGTATCATAATTTACGTTATATTTCTTTGTAAACACACATTGTTGTGGCTATAACACAAATACATCCATTTTAATGCATTATACAAAAGCCTATAAGGAAGTGAGAAAGTTANACATTGTTGTGGCTATAACACAAATACATCCATTTTAATGCATTATACAAAAGCCTATAAGGAAGTGAGAAAGTTACATCTGTCTCGAAATCATGTATAATTATGACACTAGACTTATGTTAGCCTCTTTTTGCTCTAACATTTGAATTCAANAATCTGTCTCGAAATCATGTATAATTATGACACTAGACTTGTGTTAGCCTCTTTTTGCTCTAACATTTGAATTCAAATTCCTTTTGTTGTACAGGCCTATTGTTCAAGATGGTTCACTTTTAAAACTTCAAAATTCTTGATATCAATAACAATTAGCTTTTCTTTTTATTAATTCAAATGAACCTTGCTGTACTATATGTTGAATTTAACATGTACTTTTTTAACCCTAAGAGTAGTGAAATTAATAACTGATAAATTTTAAAAGCAAATTATTGTTCTACAAATCCATGGCAATTATCACTGCAAAATGTGTTTATGCTTTTGATGCAAAAGTTTTTTGTTTTCGTTGCAAATTTAATAAAACTTACTGAGTCATGTTAAGTTATAATAGTATTTATAACAAAGGAGTTGAATTGAGAGTATGTATTTACATTTGTCATGTTAAATTTGTTGTTTTTCTTGCACACCACTGCCCACTTTTTAGCAATATCCTTCGGGAAACTATACTATTTTACTTCCTGCAATTAGTTTTTTTTTCTATTGTCACACCTATAACATGCACAACTAAGCATAGGGTCAAACTCTTAAAACATGACAATTACAACTTAGTGACAGGCAAAACATTTTTATTTAGACAAATGTGTCACCAGCAGGACGTCCTTTCTTCTCCCCCTAAGCTGACATCACAGAGGGCAGCCAAAGAAACATGTGCATGACTTTATCTTACCTTCTTGCATCATGGTGTCAGCCATGGTTAGCATCACTGCATGAATGATTGTTCATCAACCTTCCCACTTGTGCTGAGGACAAGTCAACCACGTGCCAAATCCATTCAGCTGTAACATCTCATCAGCTTTAATTCAATATAGCTGCCTCAATTTCAGCTTTTCCTTAACTGTTTGTATGCACCTTTCCCTTTCTTGTTGTTCTTGCAGCAGTAATGATTGTTAACTGTGAGATACCAGCCTATGACTCATCTTTCACCATATTTTGAACTGTCAATCTTAGACACTTGTTTTTCCTATCCGAAAGAAGTTGTTACATGTTAGCAAAATGTTGATATCCCATGTGATACGTGTAAAGTACTCTTTTTATGTCTGTTTAATTTTTTAGGTAGGCCTGTACTATGGTACATTAAACTTACACTTGTTCATACAGTAAGTAATGGTTTCTGTTTTGTATGCTACTTTTAATGTTTCTACTTGTAATAACATATTTTGGATAAATTGTAGCCACCCAAGAAGAAAGGTACAGGAGGCAGCAAAGGAGGGAAGAAGAAAGCAGAAGGGTATATGATTGACGGTGTGTCCACAACAGAAATGACACGAGAACAGCTGGAAGTGTTTGCACACAGGCTGCGTGAAGAAATTGAGAGGGAAAGAGAAGAGAGGAATTTTTTTGAGTTGGAGCGGGATAAGATCCACACATTCTGGGAAATCACACGNTTGGAGCGGGATAAGATCCACACATTCTGGGAAATCACACGAGACCAGTTGGAGGAGTCCCGAGCTGAGCTACGGTGAGTAATGAGTTGTACACGTGTTTGCAGTAACATTTTATTAAAAATCTAATATTGAAAGTGGTTTCTATGTTGGTTTTGTACACATTAGAGTAACATACAAATGCAATTAAAAAGTTCAACAACTGTATGAATACAAATTTGCTTGCTGAGTTAACTTGGCTATGGTTACTACTGCTTTAAGTTGACTCCTTGTGGACTTATACAGTGGTTCTGTAGTTTTTCCATGACTCAATATACTGTGGATGTTTTCTTTTTGGATGCTCTCGAGTGCCCTCTGTTTCAATGTCTACTACTGGTTTAAGACATTGTCACTTTACTTGCAATTTCAGTTAATATAACAAAGTGAAACCACACAAAGCTAAATTTGGCAAATTGGGATAACGAGGAACAATAACAATGTTGTCGTTTATAAAAGTCTGTGTGGTTTTGAGGGATATGTGGGCAGGTGTTTGTGCTGATGGAAGAGCCAGTTGCAGTTGTGCCAAAGGTCCAGTCTTTTTCAATCACCTATTTTCTCATAACTGCCTCAAAACAACATAGAAATAATCGCACCTTACCTTTGTTCATGTTGGGAAGAAATAATTCACAGCGACAATCTTTTCTATTGAAAAAGTAAGAGACAAGTAGTATGTTTCTTGAAATCAGAAGCAGCTTAAGGGCCCGGCAACCCGGGTGGCCACTTAGGGTGCCAGCTCATAGAAATGCACCAAACTGAAGTCAGATTTATGTTGGTGTAGTTTTGACTGTACCATTCTAAATTTAAGAGCTTTTTAACTCAAAAATGTTGGGTATGT
Organism: Clitarchus hookeri; assembly: GCA_002778355.1. NCBI lineage: Eukaryota > Metazoa > Arthropoda > Insecta > Phasmatodea > Phasmatidae > Clitarchus > Clitarchus hookeri. Next base: position 348,671 of record NQII01000241.1, on the reverse strand, counting down.
GGAGTGCGGAGTTAAACAGAATGGATGGCATAATTTTAATAATTTGTAGCATAGACATTTTATAATAGCGAGACACCTATTTCTCTTCAGTTCAAACCCCCCACTTCATTAAGAGTATAAACCCACTCAACACCTTATCCCCTACTTGCCTAGGCCTGCAAGCACGCACACAGCAGGCATCAGGGTACTACTAGTCCTAGTATTTGCTGCATTTAGTTGGAAGGTATTGTTCACTGAGAGTGGTTAGTGTTTTAAAATAAAAACAGAGAGGTCATTCCACATGGAATCATCCAGAGGTGGTTGCATGACATTTTTTTTTTTAAATTCTGAAACATTTTCAAGTGTTTTTGTATATAATTTAATAACAAAAAAAATAATGACATTTTTTTTGCATTCCTTTTAAAATGGCAGCAATTTTTTTAATATGGTAGAAGCAATATTTTCAGTGTGTCAACATTAATGAAAAGTTCAGTATCTCAGAATGTATAAGAGCTGGAGACTTGAAACAGAAACCAATTTGTAGCTTAAATAATCAACTTTCTTGTACATCAATCAATTTTATACCATATTTCTAATCACAGCACCCAAGCATATGTACCTAAAATTGAGCATATTTTGGTTCGAAATCTAATTTTCAAACAAAATTTACTATGAGAAGGAAGTAAATCCAAGACCTCAGATGGTTTCCACAAGCACACCTTTACCCATACTGTATGTTAATACAAAATGATCCTCTAGAGATGCACCATTCTCATTTGACATGGGGTTAAAAATTGTCCCAAATTTGGTACCTAGTAACTCTGGTGTGGGAGATGCTAAAAATATGAAACTTACAAGAACTAAATGTCTGTATAATACTTACCCACTGTAAAAATTTGAACTGGTTTAATATTTATAAAATTTCAAAATGTGGAATAAATATGTCAAATTTAATGGCATTGATGTAATAATCACGACTGTTAATAAAATCTTAAATTTAATTGTTAGACAGTAAACAGTGCACAAATTTATAGATTGAATAACAATTACATACATGAGGTGTGGATTCTAAAGTTATGAAGAACTCTTAAAATAAATTTACTCACTTTTTTTAGGGAGTTGTGCTGATGTGTTGGTTTTACAAAGCTGAAATTTCATTACACAGTTTCTCAGAAATTTGATAGCAGTTCCTTCCAGTTTGACGCGTAAGTTCTAGGGGCATTAACTTTCTAACCCAACACTCTTTTCTGCTGATTTACGGAAAGATGTCCTTGGACCTGGTGGCTGGAAGAAAGTAACATGAATATCTTCATTTTCTTCACTCACTCCAGTGACCTGAGCCGGATACCACTTTTCATCGTATATGCAAACAATGCTATCATTAACTTGCACATCAAGGGAGCCACTAAAGTCATTTTCCAAGATAAATTTTTTTCTCATATTCAGAAGAACTGGAGGTTTTAAAACAGGTTAGTGTGTCAGTGCCAAAAGGTACAAAAGCCTGTGTCTTTCCCTTGTTTAAGGGATGTCTTTATACATTAGAAATTTTTTCTTCAGATGTAGCTCATTCCTTTCAATTTTGTCAGTAGATACGTACAAGTATGTGATACCTTTAATGTTTTCAACACAGAAGTCGTACATTCATTTAGGACTTAAAATCTGGTTTTTGTATGCCCTCTGCAAACTAGCTTTTGTATCTTCTCTTTTTGTTGTACCTCCTATACCATCTCAATAATTCTTTCCATGGACAGTGGCAAAAAGTTCCATTCACAATCCAGGCTAAAATCAGACTTATAATTACAAATGTTAGCAATATTCTTCCTGTTCTTATACTGACTTGAAGCCCCATCACTAAGTAAATTAATGTTTTCACCTCTGGATTTTATTCTTTTATATTTTCTACCATATGCTTTTGAAAAGTATGAACTGCGACAGTACTATGGTGTAAATAATCACTCATCACACACAGACACCGTGATTTCAATACATAATTTTCTTTCAAATAGAGTACAAAGGGATGAATTGGTAATGAATAGTTCTCAGCAAAATCAGCCAATACTTTGCATTTGTTGTTAAAGTTCTTTTTCTTCTCTCTCAAAAAAGAGATTGAAGTTTAGATATATAATGATGCTTTTTAAGCGCAACGAGTTTCTCAATAAGTGTCTCAATAAAATCCTCAGCCGACTGTACCACATCTATTAGGTTTGATCAGTCTGTACTAACCCACTGTTTGTATTTAATCTCATCTTCCATTTCTTCAGTCAGCATTTCTGAAAAAGTTTACACATTGCTACAGTCTGAACACTGACCCATCATACACTTATAACTATCCATGTCACATGTCATAAATTTAAGCAAGTCTTCGTAATCATCTAACCACACATCTACAAAAATTGGCATCGTATTTATGAGTGAACATTAGGGACCGAGAGTGAGTGAAACATCCTGTACAACCAGTATTACCAGAGACATGGGAGAACTCCTTCATCCCATGTATAAAGGAAAACAAAAGATAGTAGTACTTTATAGAGAACCAAAATTGTAGAGTTGGTAGCATGTCTGTTGTATATCCCCTCCTACGTACTACCTGAGAAGTTATAAAATGTCGGATCACCTGCAACTGGCGTCTTGGCGGGGAGCCGGGGTGCCACAGCAACCATCTTGGATGATGTCACGTGACAACCTCCTGCTCTGTCATTCCTCGCCAATGGTGGCCATCTTGGATGTCCCCACTTCTTGCTCTTGCATCCCGTTTGAAGGGTTTTCTCTTTGCTATCCCTTGGGGCTGTTTTCTCAGAGTCTTCCCTATCCCCTTTCTACCACTCATCCTTTCTCTTTCTTGTCTCCCACCCCTGGGGTTTTCTCCGAGTTCTCCCGGTCTCCTCCTTGCCTCTCATACGTTCTATCCCTCGGTGGGGTTTTTCTCATACTCCTCCCAGATATCTTGCTGTTTGCATCCTCCTCCATCACCGGCGATGTCATCCACTGAAGACAGCCATCTTTAATGCTCGCTGCCAGTTGACCGCTGCAGGCGGCCATACTTAATTCCTGCACTCACCAGCAGTGTGTTTGAAGTTCTACAGGCTGCTAGGAGTGCTGGTATCAGTGATGCCATTTTTGTGTTGGTTAGTTTACTCGTCGCCTGCAGACACGCGCTAGCATCAGATAGTAGAGTTCAAATGGAGGCCACCACCTAAGTCATCGAGCTTCTTCTTCACAGCCAAGAGTTTGCCTCCTAAAGTGGCTAGTTTGTGCACATTGTCAGTCAGCGTGTGAATTTGAGCACCCATCTTAGTAGACACTGTACCGACAGTGCTGAGGTTCGATTCCATGTTGACCACAACCTACTTAAAGCAGTCAGCATGCCCACACTCTCGATCTTGACATTAAGGTTCTCGTCTAGTTTATTTTTCAGGCCAGTAAGAACCCTACCGGCAACTCACTCTCCTAAGGCATCGAGCTTCTTCTCCATGGCTGCGAGATTACCTCCTAAAGCAACTAGTTTGAGCACATCGTCAGCCAGTTTGTGAAACTGAGCTTCCATCTTAACAGATATTTCATTCGTGTTGCCGAATAGCCATTCTTCTACGGCCTCGAGCACGTTTCCGGAAGCAAAAGTAGTTAGTTGGGACACACTCTTGATCAATGTGCCAAGTCGCACATCCGTGTTAGTAGTTAGTATATTCGTATCAAAGAGATGGCCTTCCACGGTGGCGAGCTTCCCGCCTAAAGTGGACAGTTTGCGCACATCTTCAGTCAATGCATGTAATTCAGTAGTCACGGCCATATAAACCCTGCTGGCTATTCGCTTGCCCATGCCATTGAGTTTTGTCTCTAAAGCAGCGAGCCGAGTCATACCGGCCGTTAGTGTGCGAAGATGTGTCTCGGTGTTAGCAGATGTAGCCTGCAGTACTGCCACTATGGTTGCAAAGCCTCTGAAGTGATGTTGCTGACAAAGGACACATTAGCCGCATCACCGTCATGTTTCGGCCCTCCGAGATTCTTGGCTCGTTTCCCTTCGAAACTGCAGTTACCATCATCAGTAGATGTAATACAGTTGTCCATCGCATGCTTCAGGCCACTATGGCCGAACTTGGATATGGCATAGCTCATCGTTCACTGATGTGCGATAATGAACAGATCAAATCCCCTGCGGTACCTTCCCTTACGAGGTGCGAAATCCTTAGCTATCACTAGGAAACTGTGAGGTTCTTGCCAGTAACATGAGCACATACTTTTAAATCTGTCAAATATCATATCCCTAATAACATGATCAGAGTAAACATGATGAAGTTCAGGTCATCCATACGAAATAGAACAAGGAAATTAGCATTGTCGCGCAGAAGCTGTTTAGGAATGCGTGAATAAGTTTGATACAGGTAAATCAAATACACCGCTACATGGTGGCTCATGCGAAAATACTGCTGCATGGTTGACTGTTTCTCACATGCCACATCGCCATTCAATTTATTGATACGAAGAGATTTATATCTGCCAGCCTCGTAACGCTTGCTCAGAATCTGCCATCGGGTGATTTCAAGATTACAGCAGCATTCTTCAACCCTGGTAAGCTCGAGTTGGTGTCTCGGAAAGGTGTGTTCCCCTATGATTATGTCGACTCGTGAGGGAAGCTCGACGAGCCACAGCTGCCGGGCATTGATGCATTCTACAACTGCCTCACAGGATATGGCATCAGTGACGAGGATTACCATCATGCGCTGACAGTCTGGGTGGCGTTTTGTGTGCCGTACACTGCGAGACTACTCAATGCTGTACCTTAAGACCGATGTGCTGCTGCTATGTCTGTCAACTTACGGACTTGATTGTGTCCGTTACGTGAGTTCCCCGGATTCTCGTTTGACGCAATGTTGCGGAACACACAGTTGGAGTTAGATCTTTTTGTCGACTATGACGTTCACCTGTTTATCGAGGCTGGTATTCGGGGAGGGGTAGCCCAATGCAACAAGCGTCACGTAGTGGCAAAAAATAAGAGTGTCTCTACCACGTATCATGTCAGCAGGCCATCTACCTACCTCCAGTATGTAGACGCAAATAATTTTTAGGTATGGGCAATGTCCCTGCTGCTGCCATACAGCAGTTTCAAATAGACCGGCATGGATATCGACATTATGTCCATGCCGGACGATGGGGATGTTGACTACATACTGGAGGTGGATGTAGAGTACCCTACCACACTCCACGAGGACCATAAAGACCTTCCGTTCCTGCCGGTGAACGAGTGTCCCCTGAGGTCCATACTAACCAAACTCATGACCACCCTTGAGACAAAGAAGAATTATATTGTACATTACGTTAACCTCAAGCAGGCATTGGGTCATGGGTTATGGCTGACGACTATACACCAGATACTACAGTTCAACCAGAAGGCATGGCTGATACCTTATATTGATCTGAATACAGAGAAACGCCAGGCAGCCATAAACACCTTTGAGAAGGACTTTTACAAGTTGATGAACAATGCTACTTACGGTAAGCAAGGAGAATAACCGTAAATGCCAGCGTATGGAACTTGTACGCATGAAACTGTGTGCAAAGAAACTTATCAGGAAACTAGCTTTCAAATGTAGAACTATATATGACGAATCTCTATCGCTGGTAAAATTGGATCATGAGCATATTGTATTTTATAAGCCCATCTACTCTGGCTTTGCCGTACTTGACCTGTCGAAGACTCTCATGTACCGCTTCCACTACTATGTAATGTGGGCATGGTATGGCAGTAACGTGGGCCTGATCTATACAAGACTTTCATGTACCGCTTCCACTACTTTGTAATATGGGCATGGTATGGCAGTAACGTTTGCCTGATCTATACCGACACAGACTCCTTTGTGTTGGAGATCGCCTGCCCTAACTTCTACAGGGACCTCGCCTCAGACCCGGTGCTTATGGCAGAGTTCGACACCAGTGCCTACCCTTCCACTCATCCCTGCTACTCCTCTGTCAACGCAAGGGTGATTGGCAAATTCAAGGATGAGTGCGGAGGCAATGATGTGATGGAGTTTGTCGTTCTGAGGGAGAAGCTATACGCTTATACGTGTATGGATAAGGTAATGAAGTGAACTAAAGGGATACAGAAGAGCGTCATACAAAATAGCATCACCATAGAAGATTATAAACGAATATTATTGAACCAGCAAGTAATGAGAGTACAGGTCAACAGCATTAGGTAACACCATCACAACGTATGTACTCAATGCACTAACAAACTAGCACTTACGTGGATGGATGACAAACGTAAGATCCTGGATGATGCCATTCATACCGTCCTTTATAGCTACCATGAGTGATAGTATTCTGTACACACACCTTTGGGACAGGCATGTAACATCATATACGTGTCTGTCCCCGGGAGGGTGAATGGAGTCGGGATGCAAAGTAGGAGGCAGTTCCTCGCCCCGGGATTGTCGATGTTGAAGCGCTTCCATTCCCCTCTCCCACAATGAATGATATGTTTGTGTGTTGATTTATTCAATTTGTGTTTTTTTTCCAGTAGCATACTATAGCACATGCAAGAGTCGTATTCATCTTGTCAGGTATGCTGGATGGTAGCACGCTGTAGCCAGTGCAAGAGGTATCCTTATTTCGTCAGGCGTGTTACCGGTATGTCGTGATGTGTGTACTATTTCACATTCTACAATCATTCATGTATGAACTTGCACACTGGATTTGTCATCTATGTTGGGTCTCCGAACTGGGGTTGTGTATGTGAAATGGTATTCGTATCACACTAGCACTGTAGTAACTGGTGATCGCATCGTACTTGCTTTTATTCATTTTTTATTGTGCTGTCCCCCCCCNACTGTACTCTTCCCTATCACTGTTGCTTGTCTGTGAGTTCCATTGTCCACTTTGATTTTTTTTTAGGTGGGTTATTTTTTTCCTCCCGGCGTTGTAAGCCGTCAGTGCACTATACTTGTGGCACCACTGGTGTTTTTTTCCTTATATGCATACATGTACACGACTTGTTTGCGTATAAGGAAAAAATTCCGGGGGTGTTTTTGTTGGCGTAGTGTACTGCCCCGGTCCCAAGCCTGAGAGCCGTCCGCATGGCATAACCATGCGGACGGTAAAGTGCGAGGGCAACCACGCTGCTGCTGACAAGGGCGTGTAATTGTAATTATCCTATTGCTAGTTGTTACAGAACAAAATGTTTTCCAGCACGTGCGAGTGCCGGCTACGTCCCGTACCGCGCGCAGCGAGGTAGTGTATATAGTCTGTTTCGCCTTAGGTTGGCGTCTTTAATGCTGATTTTTTATGATGTTAATTTTTTTATGCTGTTAATTTTTATAAATATCTTTTACACATACACAAAGCACGTATAAATGTATTTAACTATTTTCTAAATGATGATGCGTGTATGTGTGTTATTTCTTATCCTAACCCCTCCCATGCGATGGCGGTCGTGTGGTCAAGGTCTCGGACTGGTGACCCAAGGGTGACCGGGATGATCTCGCATGCCTCTTGCATTTTTTGAGTTCTAAATGACTAAAAAAAATTACCCTTGCTCCTGGCAGCTTCTGTTTGAACTCTGCTCCTCGATGCTAGCGTGCCTCTGCAGGCGAAAAGTAAACCAACCAACACAAAAATGGCCACGCCGATACGAGTGCTCCTAGCAGCTACCTGTAGCACTCCAAACACACTGGTGGCTAGTGCTGGAATTAAAGATGGCCATCTGCAGCGGCCAACTGGCGGTAGGCATTAAAGATGGCTGTCTTCAGCAGACGATGTCGCCGGTGATGGAGGAGGGTGGGAACAGTAAGAGAGGGATGGTCAATTCAGCCTGCCGTACAAATCTCATGTTGTGGCCTTGAATATTGGGTGCCACAACCCATGGCTGGGTGCCCTCTGTCATCCAGAAGGTGCCAGGTCCTGACCCAGGCCTGAACTGGCCCTGATATGTGTGGCCAGACCTTTACTGAGAAGTTATCTTAAAGCAGTGGTAAAAAATATTACAGATTCACTTTACTGAAAATTTTTCACTCTATAATGTTTTGCAGGCAATGTTACCTCGGTGTACAAATTGTTCTCTGTTCATAATCTTGGAAATTAGCATGCTCTAGGCAAGCAGCCCTTCTATGTATGTAAAGTCACAACAAGCCCTTTATACTTTGTATTTCTTTAGGAATAAAGATCGTGAAATAGAAGAAGTGGAGGAGAAACATCAAGCTGAATTAGAAATGTTGAAGAAAAAAGTAAAACTACTTATGTATGAGCAACAAAACAACATATCTGAACTGAAGGTATAATTTGTATTGTGCATTTACAGTATACAATGAGTATTATGTTACAAGTAAATTTAAAAAGAATAAAAAAATTTTTTTTCATCGTACAAAAATTTGACAGTTTTCTATTAAAAAGTTAATTTTATAAATTTATATCTAAATTTGAAAGAAAATAAATAAATAGCTAAGTAGATGTTAGCTGATTGTCGGGCATGATCATACTATGCCATTTTATTGGCTATTTATCCATGGTTTTTGAACTTGTCCAAACATCAAAAAGTGTAAAAGTTTAAGTTACCAATCTTGAATAAGCAAATTTCTTATTGAAATAGTATGAATAAATTTTTAATTAAAAGCCCTATGTTTTATTTTTATAATCAGAATTTGGAATTATTAATAAAAATACAATTTCATGATAAGATCTGTAAATGTATAATCATATAAAAATAGCTTTTTGGAAGAGCATAATTTTATGCACACATCCTCTCTCTCTTTCTCTATCTCTCTCTTTCTCTCTCTCTTTCTTTCTTTCTCTCTCTCTTTCACTCTCTCTTTCTCTTTTTCTCTCTCTCTTTCTCTTTTTCTCTCTCTCCCTCTTCCTCTTTCTCTCTTCCTCTCTCTCTCTCTCTATTTCTCTCTTTCTCTTTCTCTTTCTCTCTCTCTCTCTCTCTCTCTCTCTCTGCCAGTCTTGTGGCAACCTACCTATGGCCACAAGTGTGTCTCTGTCTGTACATATTTATATTTATATTAGTTTACTATTACCTCTAACATTCGTTTCAAGAGCACAGCTATCATATNTCTGTCTGTACATATTTATATTTATATTAGTTTACTATTACCTCTAACATTCGTTTCAAGAGCACAGCTATCATATTAAGACTATATTCACATTGTATGCCTAAATAATAACATGCCACAATGTTAGGCTATGAAAAAAAACATTAAATTATTTGGGTGGGCCCAGATTCCCTCTTGCAAAAAATTGGGCTTATATTATACAGTATTTTTCAAACATAGCAATTTCTAATAAATTGAAGTTGTTTTGATTTTTCTCTAGTTAATTTTTATAAGCCTAACAATTTAAATTAAATAGCAACTTAATTTTTACTTTCAAAAAACTGTAATGCATGTTTTTAGAAATGTTTATCAAGGATGATCTTACTTTCATATTTGGCCTTCTTTTTTCTAAGTTACTGAGATGGACGCTACAAAATTGACACTAATTAGCCTACGTGTTTTACACAAGTAAGCTGTGTTACTTTTATAACCCTCTTCCCTTAAATAAACAGAAAGAAAACAGCTTATGAGAATAAAACAAATTCTTAAGCTTTTATTACGGATTTTCTTCGCTGTATTTAATCTCATCCCAGGTATTAGGTTTTCTCAAACTACCATATCTATATTTTCAGCTTATGTGTACAGTTCTTACAGTTTAAAAATAAAGTGCAGACACAGCTATCGTGACGTCAGAATAATAAAAGGTATGTTATATACACAAAACATAAGAAACAATGAGATAAGAAAGTTATTTTTTAAATAATTTTTTTTGTTTCAAAACACTGTATTTGAGTCCTTAAATATAGTGTTTAGAAACGTGGTGAAATGCGGAAAATACAGTTTTGCTGGCCAACGGCGCGGCGTTCTGCCCGCAGCTGCTGGGGGAGTTGGTGGTGTCGGGTAGTGCCTAGCGTGCTAGCTATGGGCCTACTGTGACTATACTGCTCATTATATGACATTTATAACGCGAAAAAAGTGTTTTATGAATACTGCAACATGGTTTAGAAACCGCAAATATTTGTAACCTTCTTTCTCAACGCAACATTACATTTCATTTCTAACATGCAGTTAATTTATCACAGACAATCAAGCATGGTGCGCGACAATATAGTACGCTCACTGCAGTCGCCGTCATTACAATTGTGTTATGCTTGTGAATGTAATACCTATTCCATATTTTAATTTCCTATTTTGAATCTTAGCAATCGCAAACATAAACACAGATGATAATAATAATATGCAAATCAATAAAACGTACAAACAAATAAATTTTTAACATGCGATGTAGGCCTACAGTTGCTTTGAAGATCACTACGGTGCAATATGAGACACGTTTTACTTTTGTAATTTTACACCTCTTATTTCAGGTTACACAAAACAATGGGAATTGAAGTAATTAAGTAGCATATCTGTATCTACTCGTGGCAGATTGTCCGACTGCGCTTTCTCAAAGTTGCCTTCCGTTTTAGTGCTGCGTATTTACAACGTGCTGGAGCNCTCAAAGTTGCCTTCCGTTTTAGTGCTGCGTATTTACAACGTGCTGGAGCCGGCCGCCGGCGTATGACTAGTGACGTCAAACCAGTGAGAGAGCGTTCCGCATTCACGTGACAGCGGCCGCGAAAGTTACTGTTTTAATGCTAAAATATCTTTGTCAAAACAAATTTTTATGCAAAAAACGGCGAATTTTTATTTTCATACACATATACAAATGTGTTCATATCATTGTCAACAATATTTGCGAAATTTGCATGTTGCCCATTACTTAGGTTCAACACATTATATCACACTCCTGCAAGGTTTTTGTAAACTGTGTACTAATTGCTCTAGCAACATAGGTAACATTAACTTTCATTAAGAGACTACACATTTATCGTTCAAATCAGGTAGGCAGTCCCTGTTTTTTAATGATGAAGTTTTGATAACAGTTTGATGTGGAGGGGAGTTCCAGGGTTGAAGATGAGGGTCCCCACCTTACCTTGCTTACCAGATTTATGTGGAAACTGAAAAAATTTGCCCAGTGCCATAACTCTGTGAGCGTGAGTTAGTGAGGGTCATGCGGTCGACGGCCCGCGAGTCCCTGGAGTCCTTTGTCGGTCTGCGGTGCTCGTAGATTATGTTGTTACCAGTAATTCAATATATATAGTGGTTTTCACTATTACGTTGATGAGGTTGTGAGCCACCTCACATGCTCTTACTTGTACTTTGGTTTTGCTGCAAGTGTGTGCAGTGTCCCTAATATCCAGAGAGGGTTAACACAATAAAATGAAAGCGTGGGCTTTAGACGTTTACTTGTAGTTCATGATACATGAGCCCTTATACACTTAAGAGCCAAAAAAACTGGTATAGGCATGCATATGCAAATAACAGAGCCGTGGAACCAATCAGAGTAACGCGATGCGGTCGGAAGCGCCTAGATAAGACAACAGGCGTCTGGCAAAGTTGATAGATCAGTTACTGCTGCTACAATGGCAAGTTATCAAGATTTAAGTGAGTTTG
>NQII01000241.1:269916-336630 GCA_002778355.1 Clitarchus hookeri | reverse complement strand
TAGATACGACTCTGACAGGTGACAGATACATAAGCATCCTGTCCGATCACGTGTACCCATTCATGTCCATTGTGTATTCCGACGGACGTGGACAGTTCCAGCAGGACAATGCGACACCCCACACATCGAGAGTTGCTACTGAATGGCTCCAGGAACACTCTTCTTACTTTAGACACTTCCATTGGCCACCTAAATCACCAGACATGAAAATTTATTGAGCATATTTGGGATGCCTTGAAACGTGCGGTTCAGAAGAGATCTCCACCGCCTCACACTCCTATGGATTTCTGGACTGCCTTGCAGGATTCATGGTGTGAATTGCCTCCTGCATACCTTCAGACATTAGTCGAGTCCATGCCACGTCGTCTTACGGCACTTCTGCATGCTCAGGGGGGCCCTAAACGATATTAGGCAGATGTACCGGTTTTTTTTGGCTCTTCAGTGTATTACATGCACACTGTGAAGTGGACTCAGCACTCGGTCTGCCAATGACCAGTGCAGGAAAACCGGCCTAAGCCATGAACAATTAAGTGCAGTACGCACAATATGTTAAGCCCTGGATATTGTCACAGTGGGCAGACGGTCGACCCCTCAGCATGAAAAGAATAAAAATATTCCGTTATTAAGATGCTACTATTGAAGTGAAATGGTTGCAGCAAAAGTTTAAGGTGCCGAGGGGGTCTGCGCGGAGCGAAACTCCCATGCTACCGGCTGGCCCGGGTGCTGAAGTCAGACTGAGCATCATGGCGTTGGCTTCTTCTAAGGGTGGCCGAAGCCAGCACCAAATTTGAGTGAAACACAATGGTGACATACCCGTATTTAATTGTGATAGTTAAGTTTGGAATGTGATGCTATAGGGTATGTCACCGCACCAAAGAAACGTAATAAGATAATTTGAAGCCACGGTAGGCATTCTGCTGTAATGGAAAAGACAAAGGCACTTTCACATAATAAGATAGATGAAATAATTTAAATTTATAAAATACCTGTTTTAAAACGGCTATACCACTTCCGGTAGGCTTCGCTGATGGGCGAGTCCAAGTGTTCCAACCTGGGAGGGTTGGACAAGTTCATCCCTGAAAAGGGGTGTGAGTAGCCACGCTCAATTTGTAATTGAATAGAGTTAAATTGACTGGCCAAGGGGTTTGAACCACTTTTAATGACTTCAGGATCTATTTCCCCAGTGTTTCACTGCACTCGGGGTCACATAGTACTATTTCCCTGGCCAGAAGGGCGGTCGACGTCTCGTCACTGGGGAAGACATCGAGTGTCGCAGCGTGAACTGCCCTACGTTCCCTGCAATGAATGGTACGCCTGATGGATATGGCATTCAAGGGGACACCATGTTGGACAGCTTGATATTTGCCCCCAAGAGTTATCTCTTGAGGTAAATAAAGCAAGACGGTCACTTGAGTCACACAGTAAATGACGACGAAATGGGTGCGTTCCGTTCTTGCCAGCACATTCTATTGTGCTCGTGGCCGGGTGTTCGCCTCGGCCCGGTGTCAGCTAGGTCGTGTAAGTGACTGCGGAGGTGCAAGTGGTCACGAGAGCACACATGGACACCTGGGTCACGTCAAACGCCCCCTCTGTGGTGACCGCTTGACCCCGCAGTCCCCCAGGTGGCCCATCACATTGTCAGTCGCAACAGGTGTTTGGTGGCTGCAGACATTGACGTGAGCTCAGCTGGTAATGCCTGTGTGAGCGTGGCATAGCGCTTGCTGCTGCTGGCTCAGGGTCAAGACCCCAGTAATGTNCAGTTATCGCTTGGGTCTGAAGTTCGTCCAGCCTGGGTTTGATTCCCGTTGGCGCCTCATTGATGTTACAGCTAGCTATGCCCTTGCTAGGTGTTCGGCGGGGGGCTGCTATAGAGGGCAGTAGGCCATCCCACTAGTCCTCGTCCACCACTGTAGTTTCACCAGGCGTGCATGAGAGTTCATCGGCTAACTGGTTTTCTGCATGGGGAACAAGTTGTACCTCGAAATCATAGGACTGGGGGAGTAAAGCCCATCGTGCTAGTTTGCTACGTGCTTTTTTCATGGAGTGTAGGTAGCCATACTAGGCAGCGGTTATCCGTCCACAGCATGAAGCGCTCGTATTCGAGGTAGGCTCAGTACCTCTTGATGGCCAACACTTCAGCGAGGCACCCTCGCTTGTTCATGTCGTACCTACGCTCCGTTGGTCCGAATTTCGCACTGCTGAAATTGATTATCTACCACTCATGATTGTCTCCGAACTGAAACAAGACAATCCCAAACCCTTCTCACTTGCTTCTGTTTGGAGGTATAGGTGTTTTCTCTGGTCGTGGCGGGTTAGTGTGATGCATGGTCAGAATCGTTCTTTCAGTTTCGCGAAGCACGTGTCATGTTCTGCTGTCCACTGGTATTTTCGGTTGGGGGATAGTATATCCGTGAGTAGCGCCATCACTATGGCGAAGTCGCGGATGACCTCCCTTAGCCAGTTGACCAGGCCGAAAAATTTCCTAAATGGTTTACGTGTGCGTGGCATCGCGTGATCATTGATGATTGCTAGTTGTTCAGGTGAGGGTCGGCTGCCATTTTCGTCCACCAGATGGCAGAGAAATTGAATNTTGGCTGCCATTTTCGTCCACCAGATAGCAGAGAAATTGAATGCAAGGCTTCCCTATGTGGCACTTCCTGTTGACACATATCAGTTTGTTAATTACTAGCCACTCTATGACCAGTGACAGGTGCTTGATGTGGTCCTCTCACGTGTCCGACCACACCACTACATCGTCCAAATATGTGAGGGCAAAGTCACCTATATACCTGTTGAGTACTTGGACCATCATGACCTGGAACGTTGCTGGCGTACACTTAAGCCCGAAAGGCATTGCACAGAATTGAAATCTCCGTCCATATGGTGCGGTAAAGGCTGTTTTGACCCTGTCCTCCGGCTTGATTGGCACCTGCCAGTACCCATTGCGGAGGTCCAGTGACGTCAATATTTCGGCTCGGCCAAGTGTATGCAATGTGTCTCTGACGCTTATGTATGGTGATTGTGCACTTTTGGTTACTAGGTTAATTGGCCTAAAATCGATGCAGAAACACCATGTACCATCTTTTTTTGGAGCTAGAGTTATTACACTATTGTAATGACTGTGGGTGGGTTCAATCATGGCCCCGGTAAGCATTTCTTTAATTTGTTTTTTGATGATTGCACATTCGTGTTGTTGATAACTGTGCGGATCAGCGTAGATTGGTCTCATGTGTTCAAGTGGTTTCTCGTGCTCTGCCACTGTCATGCAACATATTAGGTCAGCTGCTGCAAATATGTTGCATTGCTCATGAAGTAGCCTTTGCAGGGCGTTGCGAAACTGCAGTGGTACTGCACAATCTAGCTCGTCCAGCTGGACATCTGGTTCACAACTTGTGGTTTGGGGTTCGAGTTATAAAACAGTTTGCCGCTCTTTCTGCCCGAAATGTATTCCAGGTGTCACTGTCTTGACAATCGTATTCTGTTTTGAGAGCTAGGGAATACCCAGTATGGCATCTTCACGCAGGTCAGTCGACACAAGGGCTGTGGTGGTGGTGGTCTCCACATCCCGTATTTGGACTATTATTATTGTCTCGCCCATTGCTTCCACCATGTGTTGCCATGTATCGAGCTGCAGTACTTGTGTTGACTGAGTTTACCGACGTCAATGAACCTGTCAAGCACAAAGTTGTGTGAAGCTGCAGTGTCTACCAATGCATGACATGTTTTGTTGTTTAGAATGACTGGGTATCCTTATCATCTGGTGATTGCCTTTGGTAATCTGTTGTAGCAGTACTTGTCGAAGTGTCAGTGTTGATGTTTTGACTGTGACCTGGGGGCAGTGAGTGTCCAGCTCTCCTACCCANTGTTGTTCAGGGGTAAGGACCCATCAAGTCTAGCGAGACTGTTTAAAACGCCTCTGTAGGCACTCATGGTTGTTGCATCACTTCATCGGCGCGGCAGCTTTTGCACTGATTATACGTAATGCACTCCCATATGTATTTGTGCACGCCACGAGTGGCTCCTGTCCTGGGAAAGTGGGCTTGCACATTGCGCTTCACGTGTAGTGCTCCTGGGTGACCTGCAAACTGACTGGCATGCGCGTGACGTAGGACTTGTTGCGGGTCCTTGGGCACGTAGAGGCGCAATGGCATTTTTGGTTGGCATGGCCGAGTTCCTACACGCACACCTTCCACTCGCCACCATTTTTCGCTATTTTGTGTCAGTTCCACTAGGCAGCGCTGTGTGTTTGGACACTGTTGTTGTGCAGTTATCGCTTGGGTCTGAAGTTCGTCCAGCCTGGGTTTGATTCCCGTTGGCGCCTCATTGATGTTACAGCTAGCNCAGTTATCGCTTGGGTCTGAAGTTCGTCCAGCCTGGGTTTGATTCCCGTTGGCGCCTCATTGATGTTACAGCTAGCCATGCCCTTGCTAGGTGTTCGGCGGGGGGCTGCTATAGAGGGCAGTAGGCCATCCCACTAGTCCTCGTCCACTACTGTAGTTTCACCAGGTGTGCATGAGAGTTCATCGGCTAACTGGTTTTCTGCCCGGGGAACAAGTTGTACCTCGAAATCACAGGACTGGAGGAGTAAAGCCCATCGTGCTAGTTTGCTACGTGCTTTTTTCATGGAGTGTAGGTAGCCATACTAGGCATCGGTTATCCGTCCACAGCATGAAGCGCTGGTATTCGAGGTAGGCTCAGTACCTCTTGATGGCCAACACTTCAGCGAGGCACTCTCGCTTGTTCACGTCGTACCTACGCTCCGTCGGTCCGAATTTCGCACTGCTGAAATTGATTATCTACCACTCATGATTGTCTCCGAACTGAAACAAGACAACTCCCAAACCCTTCTCACTTGCTTCTGTTTGGAGGTATACGTGTTTTCTCGGGTCGTGGCGGGTTAGTGTGNTCTCTGGTCGTGGCGGGTTAGTGTGATGCATGGTCAGAATCGTTCTTTCAGTTTCGCGAAGCACGTGTCATGTTCTGCTGTCCACTGGTATTTTTGGTTGGGGGATAGCATATCCGTGAGTGGTGCCATCACTATGGCAAAGTTGCGGATGACCTCCCTTAGCCAGTTGACCAGGCCGAAAAATTTCCTAAATGGTTTACGTGTGCGTGGCATCGCGTGATCATTGATGATTGCTAGTTGTTCAGGTGAGGGTCGGCTGCCATTTTCGTCCACCAGATGGCAGAGAAATTGAATGCAAGGCTTTGCTATGTGGCACTTCCGGTTGACACATATCAGTTTGTTAATTACTAGCCACTCTATGACCAGTGACAGGTGTTTGATGTGGTCCTCCCACATGTCCGACCACACCACTACATCGTCCAAATACGTGAGGGCAAAGTCACCTATGTACCTGTTAAGTACTCGTACCATCATGGTCTAGAACGTTGCTGGCGTACACTTAAGCCCGAAAGGCATTGCGCAGAATTGAAATCTCCGTCCATTGGCAACTGCCAGTACCCATTGCGGAGGTCCAGTGACGTCAATATTTTGGCTCTGCCAAGTGTATGCAATGTGTGTTTGATGCTTATGTATGGCGGTTGTGCGCTTTTGGTTATTAAGTTAATTGGCCTAAAATCGACGCAGAAACACCATGTGCCATCTTTTTTTGGAGCTGGAGTTATTGCACTATTGTAATGACTGCAGGTGGGTTCAATCATGCATCATGCCCCTGGTAAGCATTTCTTTAATTTGTTCTTTGATGATTGCGCATTGGTGTGACTGATAACTGCGCGGATCAGCGTAGATTGGTCTCTCGTGTTCAAGTGGTATCTCGTGCTTTGCTACTGTCATGCTACGTAGTGGGTCGGCTGCTGCAAATATGTTGCGTTGCTCATGAAGTAGCCTTTGCACGGCATTGCAAAACTCCAGCGGTACTGCGCGATCTAGCTCGTCCAGGTGGACATCTGGTTCGCAACTTGTGGTTTGGGGTTCGAGGTCTAAAACAGTTCACCGCTCTTTCTGCCCGAAATGTATTCTAGGTGCCACTGGCTTGACAATCGTATTCTGTTTTGAGAGCTAGGGAATACCCAGTATGGCATCTTCACGCAGGTCAGTCGACACCGAGGGCTGTGGTGGTGGTGGTGGTGGTGGTCTCCACATCCCGTATTTGGACTATTATTATTGTCTCACCCATTGCTTCCACCATGTGTTGCCATGTATCGAGCTGCAGTACTTGTGTTGACTGAGTTTACCGACGTCAATGAACCTGCCAAGCACAAAGTTGTGTGAAGCTGCAGTGTCTACCAATGCATGACATGTTTAGAATGACTGGGTATCCTTATCATCTGGTGATTGCCTTTGGTAATCTGTTGTAGCAGTACTTGTTGATGTGTCAGTGTTGATGTTTTGACTGTGACCTGGGGGCAGTGAGCGTCCAGCTCTCCTACCCATACTAGCCATTTCCCGTTGGTGGCACTTTACCGTCTGTGGGTGTGGCATTTTTGGCATTGCGTTGTGGACAGTCACTGTGCCAATGAAACTGTTGCCCTTCACTGGCCTCGCCCAACGCGGTTGGGCCCATGAGTGTTGATGCGGCTGCGTGGCTGGTATCAGGGACCTTGCGGGTCGGCGGAGTCNGCCCAACGCGGTTGGGCCCATGAGTGTTGATGCGGCTGCGTGGCTGGTATCAGGGACCTTGCGGGTCGGCGGAGTCAAAGACCCAGTAGTGCCGTGAACAGCTGGTGGTTGTGTAGTCCTGCTACCCTGATCTGCATCATGTACGCAGCGTGGGAAAAACCAGTCCCACTCACGTCGCGAGGTGTCCTGCTCCCTAGCTGTTTGGTCCAGCAATGCGGCTGACCGCATGGATTCCTCTATGCTACCGTGGATTAAAGGGGCTATAGCTGACCTATTTTCTTACAGCACTGTGGCAGCCACTACTTCTAGCACTTCTGTTTCTTTCATTTGCGGGTGAAAATGTATGATTAGATTGATTTTACATGTTGCAAAGACTGTCAAAGTTCGCTCAGGATTTTGTGTCTCTAGAACAGCACAGGTCTGAGTTTGCAGGGAGGAAGATGTATTAGCCAAGTGATACTGAAACCCATTCCAGAACTCGCTCCACTTCATACNGTCTGAGTTTGCAGGGAGGAAGATGTATTAGCCAAGTGATACTGAAACCCATTCCAGAACTCGCTCCACTTCATACCGTAATGATTGACTGTGCGCCACCACAAACACGCATCTCTCATAAGCTGGCTTCCTACACAATTTGGACACTCCTGCTCACATACGCCATACCTGGTTAAATGTCCTGTACAGTCTATCAGGAATGCCTGCGGGTCCTCAGTGGGTAGCCCACAGAAGGTGGGCAGAGGCTGGAACCGTGCTGGAGTGCTGACCAGCTCTGCTGCTGTTTTCTTTGCGGCTGCGGTTGTTTGTGCAGCTGCGGCTTTGGAGTGTGGCTGCGGCCACACAAAACTGGTTGGTGGGGTGGGTGGTGCATCCAGAGTGCTGCAGCTGGTGGTAGGCCCGTGGAATGTGCCTACAGGCTGCAGTACTGGCTGATCGTCTCTGCGCATACGGCTGGTGGGCGTGGGACTGTCAGCTGTGGTACCGGGGTGCCACTGCGCACAGTAATATTTTCTGGCTACGAATGTCCCACATGGTCTCGCACTAGCAATGAGTTATTCGTTCACAGTTTTTGCATGTCACTGTTTTTGCATTTCCTTGCCTGCAAAGGTTTTGATGACAATGGCGGGGTGACAACACTTCTCCCGTGAGAAAGTCCGCAGGTGTACGTTTTACAAGTAGCAAGGTCTGTGTACAGTTTTCACACAAAATGTTTCCATTCCTATCTGCCATGGCGTATTCGCGCACGGTAAGGCACTCGATGTGGTAAATCTTAGTGCAGTTTACACACTGAATTGTCNATCTGCCATGGCGTATTCGCGCACGGTAAGGCACTCGATGTGGTAAATCTTAGTGCAGTTTACACACTGAATTGTCCTGTCTCTGGTGCCTTCACACGTTTGCTGCTTTGCACACTGTCGTAATTTTGTAAGGTTTTGTCAAAAAAGTTCAGTTTGCGTAGGGGGTGTACACTTGCACACGTGACTATCTGAAACAGGACAAACAGTGTCCCGGACCACTCGTGGTCTGGTACAGTCTATGCACAATTGCACCCTCTTGCCGTCAGAGGTGCAGCCCAGGCTCGCCCGACATGTTCACGGTTGACCTGGTGGATGTCGTCTTCGAGACGTATCAAGTGTTTCGGTTCACGGCATAGGCACAGTATATCCCGGAATGGGTTGGACACGAGCAAGGGTCGTACGCACATAATGTTTTTGTTTTAACATTAGAGGTACACCAGTTCATGTTGGATTTTCCGAGGTCCTGCCTGGCCGCGTGGTTTGGTGCGCTGGCTGTCATGTTGACAGTTGTTTACGCTGCGGTTGTTGACCCGCCTTTGTTCATGCCCACGCGCGGCAGGGGGTGGGGGAGGATACCATTACAGCTGGAGGGGTGGTGGTGACCATGCTAGCGCGTGTCCGTTTGGTGGTCCAACGCGTCACCCGCCTGCGCTGTAATGTGGGGGGTGGAGGGGTAGTCGCCTGACTGTTTGGCCTATCTAGCTACCTACCTACCTGTGTATGTAAGCAATTTGAACATCAGGTTTTTGAATTTGGTCACATGTTGCCAATCTTGGCTGCTTAAATATTGCTAGTATACATGTTATCACCTTTTCCAGTATTTAAGTGCAAGCCATGTCCTGTGTATTTCACTACTGTATCTGAACGTACCCTCTGTAGAAACTGTAATAACTGCATGCAACAAAAATATATGAAAATAGTTGGCAATTAAATTTGTATGGTATGAGGGAGTGCTAAATAATGTGCAGCACAATTGTGGTAAAGTATGGTTGTAACTAATTTGTCAAATACCACTTTTGTAATAATACACAGATGAATGGTCATTCTGTGATGTTTAAAGAAGTGCAGGAAAGGAACTTACTGATGAATAATTTCTTTTTACTGTAGGCAGAAGGACTGGTGTCTCTGAAGTTGGCAGAAGATAATTACAAAGAGGAAGAGCTGAAGCTACTAGAAAACAAGGAGAGCTTGAAAGTTTCTCTCCTCGAAAATAAACTTCTGTTCCAGAAACAAATCAACGAATTAAATATGGTAATATTAATCATGTCACTATATAAATGGAAATGTTTCTGTGACCTTATTTCTTTAGTGAAGTCATGCCCTCAGCAACTCTGCTTGCCAAAGGCCCTATCCTTATTGGCACCCTAATTCTTTGGAAACTGCTGTAATTTTGTAGGTATTGTGACCTTTAGCCTTCATATCCCAAACAATGCAACATGAAACCCAAATTTTTTTGTTTTATGTCATAGAAATGTTGTGAATTATAATATGCTTATTGATAAGGTATGGGGACAGTGATAAAAATATAAAGAATTGAATGAATCTGCAGTATTCAATTTGTAAATAACCGAGGACAGATCCTTGATATTGGTACGTTTGCAAGAGGACAAGTTGAAAGCATTGTGTTTATATGTACAGCAACACAGTGAGGAGGTAAGCAAGATGCGTACTGCCTTCTCTACAGAGGCGCATACAATCCAGGGTCAGTTTGAGAAGAGGCTAGTAGACATGCGTGGTGACCTCTCCCTTGGACATCAGATGGAGCTGTCACAAGTAGAGGAGCAGAAAAATAAGCAAATTTCTGAGCTGATGAAGAGCCACGAGAAGGCATTCTCAGACATGAAAAACTACTATGACGATATCACACTCAACAACTTGGCCCTCAATAGTAGCCTAAAGGTGAGCAAGGAAAGAGTTCGTTTTTTCGACTTACAGTTATAAATTTTATTCCATTTTATTTCATTACAGGCACTGTTTTGACCGTTTATTGTTGTGTATTTGTATTTTATATTGGTGCATGTGTAGTACTAGTACAATATGTATTTAATAAGTCTTCTTCTGTATAGTCTGCATGTTCCTTCATGTTGCTGTCATCATCATTTCCCTTATCATCCTTAGAATTTGTGGATAAATCTTTGTTATGATGTCTGTTCTTATTTGAGATGCATGCTTGTTGCATGTGGCCTGGTTAAAAAAAAAAATTTAATTGTACAGTAAGTCCCACTAAGTTATACTAATTTATTTTATAACTTTGTTTCAGTATAACATTGTTGTGACCATGTTTTTCAGTAGTGTTGGCTCTAATTTGCTTAATTGGTAATAAAATAAACTTGTGTATTCTTAACTTTGGAATGATTGAAATTAATTTCACGGAGAAAATTGTGTGCCTGTTATTAAGTATACTGCAGCTAACTAAGCACTGGTTAAGTTTTCTTTGTAAACAACTTCAGCTCCACACACACACACATCCTATCACATATTACCATTATACTATTCATTGGTAGAAGAGCAAAACACATTACACTCTACTAAAATTATGTTTGATTTAATGAATTCGNGCCATTATACTATTCATTGGTAGAAGAGCAAAACACATTACACTCTACTAAAATTATGTTTGATTTAATGAATTCGGCTATGTCATCATGTAAAAACTGTTGTAAGGCCTCAGATAAAGTGTATTCACATTATTTGCACACTTTTTGAATCAAACCTTTTAAAAATTACCCTATATATGACATATTTGGTCGTTTCCTGTCATCTATCAGAAATGTTTTGTACTTCTGTTAACATAGATGTATCTTATGTTTTGTTAAATTGTACTTTATCTTACATTTTATCTGTAAATTGTAATATTTCATTTATAATCAATATGAATAAAAACGGGGAGTAAATAGGTGTATTGGTAGTTAACATGCAAAACATTATTAGATTGAGTGTGCACAAATACTGTGTGTTGTGCCTTTGGTGTAATTTTATGAACTTAGTTTGTATGAGGTGGAGGGACAGCCTGAAAGTATAACTTTAACAGGGTTTCAGTTCAAAGTAAACATGAATGGACCATTGTCATGCAATGTATTTCATTGAAGATCTGCCCCAACCCTTTCCCTGGAAGAAATGTGGCTTGTGCCTACTGCTGGATGGAATGTCCTTAGTTAAATGATTCGTCAGTCCAAATTCCCTCATCCACATTCTACCAAACAATGGTTTGGGTCTACCATATTTTATAACATTTAATAATAATTTTTAACTTTGTCATTAACATTTACAATCATTTCAATTATACCAACACATTCCATAGTATCTCCAGTAAAACTCAGAAGTTCTTCTCTAATGGTAGTATAGCCTTCTGCTTAAATGTTTGCACATACAATTCCTCACTTATTGCTGAAACACTCAATCCACTGTCTAATTCAAACCTTATGACCTGCCAGTCAACCTGCACATAGATTTCAAATTCATCTATCCTAACATCTGTCTCAACAGTTCCCACTATACTGTCTTGCACATTAAATAAATATTCAAAGTCATCATGCCTTCCTACAGGAGNTCTGTCTCAACAGTTCCCACTATACTGTCTTGCACATTAAATAAATATTCAAAGTCATCATGCCTTCCTACAGGAGAAAGTGCACCGTCCTGTACATTGCGTAAATATTCATTCTGCTTACCTGCAGTACTCCTAACATGTGATTTTTGTCCATTTTTTCTGGTACTTTTGTCTACTGCCACATGTCTTTGGTANTACCTGCAGTACTCCTAACATGTGATTTTTGTCCATTTTTTCTGGTACTTTTGTCTACTGCCACATGTCTTTGGTAGTATTTTCGTGGTTCATCTGCTAGGTTATGTATTTCATCACCTTCAGACCTCATCTTGCAGACTGCCTGCAAATGTCTTCTCTTCTCACACCTTCTGCAATTATAGGTCTTGAACCTACAATTGTTGGCCCTGTAATTCGGTTTGCCACAAACAAAGCAAGACCCGTTTGGTTTTGTTGAAACTGCCTCAGCTCTCACCTTGGACTTTGGAGTTGCTTGTTTGAAGTTCCTATGACCACTTGAATTATTGCCCTTACCACTATTGCTGTAGCCAGTTCAATTGCCTTTTCGTAAGTTAGTTTTGGTTCACTCAGCAGCTGCTTCTGAAGTCCGGCATCCTGTAATCCACACACTAACTGATTTCCGATATTATCTTCCAAGTTCGAAAACTTGCAATTCAGTGACAATTATTTTAAACTAGCTACATATCCAGCAATTGATTATTCCGGTAGCTGCCTCCACTTCTTAAACTTGTACCGTTCCATTGCATCTGATGTGTTTCGCTTCAATTGGTCTAAAAAGAGCTGCATAATATCTTTTAATGTTGAGTCCAGTGGTTGTTTGAGTCTACACAAATCTCTCAACAATGTTTAGGCATCATTGTCCAGCAGGGTTAATGTTGGTGGCAGTCTTTTAACTTCAGCAATGTCGTGAGCTACAAAATACTGATTGAGTCTTTCACACCATACCTCCCAATCATCTTCTTTCAGATTAAATTGCGGAAAAATTCCGGTGGGTTAGGACTTTGTACCCTCGGCCATATTGTGAAATCAACTGTGATTTTTCGTATCACCCTTCCACTGAACTCCCGCCATGTACACGTTTATGGATTTTTTCACTACTCGTTGCCACACTGTTGTATTTCACATCTTTATTTACCTCTTAGTATACAACTTACACAGCAGACATCGTCACAGCATTTCGACGAGAGGTGGCGCACATTGACAGATCTCGGGCAGCCGATGGTATTTCCCGTCTGCCTCATTGCTGGCAACTAACTGTGGACAACCTCAGGGACTACTTTGAAGGATTTTAAACAGCTTATACACATACGATACGTACCCGTTCACATGAGTGTATGCAGTTTGTATGAGAATATATCAATTAAACTGTGATTCCAAGAAGCCATGTTTGTCTTTGTTCCTTGCCGGACATTCCTCCATCCATACCCCATGAGGTGTCACCTTTAAAACGTACATGTTGTACACTTTCAAGTGTACATAGTACTTTTCCTGTGTTGGGTCATTTTCGGAATCAGCTCTCGTATATATGACCTATAGCCTACGTCTATTCCAGAAGGATGTAACCACCCTTGAATGTGTAGCTGAAGCTGGCATTTATGGCTAGTAACACAATCAGAATGAAAGACAAATCTCTGAGTTTCTGGATAATGCCTTATTGAATGAGGATGTGCAAACCATAAAAAATTGGGTGCAGTTATCAACCACCTCCTTCCATAGAAATGGATAGGTTGGAATCCCATGTGTGCATTAAAAAATGTAACTGTCCAATATTTTTTGTTTCTTGTTACGGCTTAGTAATCTAACGTACATGGTAAATAAAAAGCAGTCTTGTGTTTTCGAGAAATTAATGCATTATGATCTAACAATGCAAATGTGTTTCTCTAAAACTATGCCATGTAGTGTTAAAAGTCAAGGCAAATTTTTTTTAACATATATGGTCAATTATTAATCCACAAGGAACTACCAAGAAATTCCATATTGTTACATTTGTAAATGCATATGCAGGGTTCCAGTCTATCAGTTTTTATGGAAGGGGGTTAATACAACAAATTTTTTATGGTTTGCACTTTGTTGTTCAATAATGCATTATCCAGAAACACATAGATTTCTCCCTCATTTTGGCTACATTCAGAACAGTGAACATCTGCTTCAGCTACACATTCAAGGGTGGTTGCATCCTTCCAGACTAGACTTAGGCTATATGTCGTGCAGGGGTGGCGTAGTGACCAGGGTGCTCGCCTCCCACCACTGCAATCCAGGTTTGATCCCCGGCAGGTTCACTCCAGAATTTTTGCACTGTGGGAATTGTGCTTTTATGATGCCACTTGTTGGTGGGTTCTCTTGTTTCCCCCACCCTTGCATTCCAGCACCACTCCATTCTAGGGTCTCGTTTCATGTTGTGTCCGGGGATGACGAGCACATACGTGTCTCAGTTTGAAATCTCGTCATTAGGAGGGTGTCGCCTTGCCCTTGGTGTACGCTCCACACAAAATTAATTAATTTATTTATTTATTTGTGTGTTATATACATATTTTTAACCTATTTGTTGATGAGGAATCACTTTCCAAAGTTTGTTGGTAAAGTTTATATCCATTCTGTATGCATGTTGTATTACCTTAGTAATTTTTTACAATAATTACTGTATTTTTCCTGGTCTTAACATGTTAGTAATATGTTTGCTAAGATGTGACATGCCATGACGTTTTTGGCTGGCATACATGATTACATCAGTTTGTAAATAAAGTGTGGGCCTTTGTACCTTTGCAATCAATTCTCCCTCTTGTAGGTGGCTTTTACAAGGTTTTATGAGAATTTTTAGGATGTCTGCTTGTACATTGTTTTAGGATCGCAGTTTATATTACCTGAGTGAGAGTCGACCTTGCCTGGATAAGAATTAGTATGGTGACTTGAAGAATTAATATTGAAATGACTTAAATGTTGACCCTCATTTCACTAATAAGCAAATTTGTAAATAAACCACAATGGTTAAATGTTGTAGCCATTGCCCATTAGCCAACAGAACTGCAAATATTCTTTTTTATATAACTGTATTCTAATTTTGGTTATATCATTGCCCAGTATTACTAAAATGATAATTGCCTACCGGAATGAGAGAGTGTGTGCCTTCAATGCTATTGCAGCTAATGGGAAAATATTAAGCAATTTCATGCTTGTTATTTGAAACATTTCTTCTAAAGACCCATAAAATGTGTTCCAAGTAACAGAAATCTGGTTTTATCTTTTACGTGTGCATTACCTTAATGAGAATCAGTAAAACTGTGAACAGAAAATCAAAGTGGTTTCTTCAAATAATCAATTAAATGTTACATTTCTGATGCATTCACTAGTCTTTCTGTAAATATAATTTTAACGACCTTAGTATCATCTGTTGTCATAGACAGAAACAAATGCATGGTGACACCATTTTTATGAATTAATAATCTCAGGAAGTATACTACTGAAATTATTCCTGATTTGTATTCCCTGAAGTAAGCTTGATGATGGTTATCTAGCAAGAACATTAGAGATGTTTGGCCAGTGTTGCAAAAAAATGTGCATAGATGTTCACGTTACTATATTTGCTTTAATTGTAATATACATACTTGTAGTTGTATTCTATGGAAATACATCTAGAAGTATGTTTTGATACCTAATAATACAACAGAGATCTGTAAAAGAGCTATCCATTCGTGTTTGTAGGAGCAAATAGAAAAAGTAAAGCAGCAGGTTGAACACATGGATAAGCAGATGCATGACATACTGGCCAAGAACAGGCAGTTGGCAGAGCCACTAGGGACCACACAAGCTGAGCTGGCCGACCTCAAACGAAAAACTGCCAACTACGACAAGGACAAAGTCTCACTCTCTGTAAGTTTTTTACGTTCCACTTTTAACACATATGTAAACATTTTTAAATTGAATTATTGTACCATTATAAGTTGTGTACTTAACATACAAAGGTAGTACGTACTTATTTTGCAATATTTTTATTTGTTGCAGAACACAAAGATTCAGTTAAACAAATGCCAGAAGAAGTTAGAGGATTTAAAATGTGAAAACGAAGTTCTGCAGTTACGCTTTGAGAAGGTATTATTAATGTGTAACAGTAGTTGCATGCAATGAGGTTACACGAAGGCAAGTAATAAAATACATCTGGCATTCATGTGTGTCAAGTGGAATGGTTGGGGAAGGGACAAGAGAGGGACCCTCATCTTTCCTCCCTCCCAGGAGAAAGGTTTTTTTTCTGCACTTTGTACTATGTTTTACAATATTATGAGTTCAATTAAACTCTCTTAAGAAGTTTCTGAAAAGACTAAAAATTTAGGCTTATTAACTAGAAAACTTTTTTAAATGGTCAAGTTACTTTGGTTTTTTGTAGAACTGGTGCAAAATTATGTAAACTTATTCTGCAGAAAAAAATTTTAAAAGGGAACTTTCTAAAATGGAACTTCTTAAAAGAGTCTTACTGTTTTAAGTTGCTGTTATTTGTCTATACACTAAATTTTCTTAGTTATTTGAAAATGTTAGTCACTTGAATTTAATTTTAGACTTTTATAAAAACAGTTATTATACTATTTCTCTTTTATAGACTCCCATTCCATCCCTCGCCCCAATTACATACATCAGTTATTATGAGTGGGTACTCGTGTCTGGAATTCCTTTGGGTCATGGAATACATGTCATATCTGCATTTGTTTATATCGTTCAGTGTAGTTGCTGCCACCTCTAGAAACGTTGCTGTCTTGTTTTGGGTGTTTGACCTAAAACTGCTGCTTTAGCTGTGGTGTATTCGTGGACATGTAATTGTGTGACAGCCAGAAACATTGCACATGTTTGCTAATGGTCTCAATCTGAACAGCCTGTATGTGTGTGTTGTTTGATGGGAGATGTAAAGTCAGAAAAATCTGTATCACTGGACCACCTCGAGGCACTCTTAAACAAAATCAAAATAATTCTCAAAACTGTCTGAATTACAATAAAATGTATTAGCCAGTATTTAAATTTAACTGCATTGATGTGTAACTTTACAAGAATGTTTGTTTCACTTTAATGCTCAAACTGTGACTGACAAATGGAGAGAGATAGAGAGGTGCAGAGAGATAGAGAAGTGCAGAGAGATAGAGAAGTGCAGAGAGATAGAGAAGTGCAGAGAGATAGAGAAGTGCAGAGAGATAGAGAGGTGCAGATATAGAGGGATAGAAAGATAGATAAAAAGAGAGGAAGAAGGGGAGAGATAGAAAGATAGATAAAAAGAGAGGGAGAAGGGGAGAGATAGATGTAATGAATTTGTGTGTTTACACACATGTATATTTGTTTTTATATCATAAATGCTAAACTATTGAGGCTGTAACACACTTTTGATTTGATGCGATCGTATACCAGAGCTGTAATGTAATGATTATGAATTGCCCGGCGCGCCACAGCTCCGCGGTGAGCTGATGAGATTTTGGGTCGTTCGGCCGACGGCCCAGGGATTCTCTGGTAATACACAGTCAGATATTAAGAAATTGCGAGCTGTATGGCCGCTGCGCACGCCTGAATTAATAACGCNTTATGAATTGCCCGGCGCGCCACAGCTCCGCGGTGAGCTGATGAGATTTTGGGTCGTTCGGCCGACGGCCCAGGGATTCTCTGGTAATACACAGTCAGATATTAAGAAATTGCGAGCTGTATGGCCGCTGCGCACGCCTGAATTAATAACGCACTCAAGTTTTGTATGTATATTATTATTTTATTGAATACTTTGATCAAACACGTGGTGACCACGTGGTCATATAAACACACTGCTGGATTATAATTACTTAAGGCGCGTGACNTTGCACTGTGGGAATTGTGCTTTTATGATGCCACTTGTTGGTGGGTTCTCTTGTTTCCCCCACCCTTGCATTCCAGCACCACTCCATCCTAGGGTCTCATTTCATGTTGTGTCCGGGGATGACGAGCATATTCGGGTCCCAGCTTGAAATCTCGTCATTAGGAGGGTGTCGCTTCGCCCTTGGTGTACTCCCCACACAAAATTAATTACTTTATTTATTTATTTGTGTGTTGTATACATATTTTCAACCTATTTGTTGATGAGGAATCACTTTCCGAAGTTTGTTGGTAAAGTTTATATCCATTCTGTATGCATGTTGTATTTACCTTAGTAATTTTTTACAATAATTACTGTATTTTTCCTAGTCTTAACATGTTAGTAATATGTTTGCTAAGATGTGACATGCCATGACGTTTTTGACTGGCATACATGATTACATCAGTTTGTAAATAAAGTGTGGGCCTTTGTACCTTTGCAATCAATTCTCCCCCTTGTAGGTTGGCTTTTACAATTTTATGAGAATTTTTAGGAAGTCTGCTTGTACATTGTTTTAGGATGGTATTTTACATTACCTGAGTGAGAATCGACCTTGCCTGGATGAGAATTAGAATTAATATTGAAATTACTTAAATGTTGACCCTCATTTCACTAATAAGCAAATTTGTAAATAAACCACAATGATTAAATGTTGTAGCCATTGCCCATTAGCCAACAGAACTGCAAATATTCTTTTTTATATAACTGTATTCTAATTTTGGTTATATCCTTGCACAGTATTACTAAAATGATAATTGCCTACCGGAATGAGAGAGTGTGTGCCTCCAATGCTATTGCAGCTAATGGGAAAATATTAAGCAATTTCATGCTTGTTAGTTGAAACATTTCTTCTAAAGACCCATAAAATGTGTTCCAAGTAACAGAAATCTGGTTTTATCTTTTACGTGTGCATTACCTTAATGAGAATCAGTAAAACTGTGAACAGAAAATCAAAGTGGTTTCTTCAAATAATCAATTAAATGTTACACATTCTGATGCATTCACTAGTCTTTCTGTAAATATAATTTTAACGACCTTAGTATCATCTGTTGTCATAGACAGAAACAAATGCATGGTGACACCATTTTTATGAATTAATAATCTCAGGAAGTATACTACTGAAATTATTCCTGATTTGTATTCCCTGAAGTAAGCTTGATGATGGTTACCTAGCAAGAACATTAGAGATATGTTTGGCCAGTGTTGCAAAAAAATTTGCATAGATGTTCACGTTACTATATTTGTTTTAATTGCAATATACATACTTCTAGTTGTATTCTCTGGAAATACATCTAGAAGTATGTTTTGATATCTAATAATACAACAGGTTGCTGTAAAAGAGCTATCCATTTGTGTTTGTAGGAGCAAATAGAAAAAGTAAAGCAGCAGGTTGAACACATGGATAAGCAGATGCATGACATACTGGCCAAGAACAGGCAGTTGGCAGAGCCACTAGGGACCACACAAGCTGAGCTGGCCGACCTCAAACGAAAAACTGTCAACTACGACAAGGACAAAGTCTCACTCTCTGTAAGTTTCTTACGTCCCTCATTTAACACATAAGTAAACATTTTTAAATTGAATTATTGTACCATTATAAGTTGTGTACTTAACATACAAAGGTAGTACGTACTTATTTTGCAATATTTTTATTTGTTGCAGAACACAAAGATTCAGTTAAACAAATGCCAGAAGAAGTTAGAGGATTTAAAATGTGAAAACGAAGTTCTGCAGTTACGCTTTGAGAAGGTATTATTAATGTGTAACAGTAGTTGCATGCAATGAGGTTACACGAAGGCAAGTAATAAAATACATCTGGCATTCATGTGTGTCAAGTGGAATGGTTGGGGAAGGGACAAGAGAGGGACCCTCATCTTTCCTCCCTCCCAGGAGAAAGGTTTTTTTTCTGCACTTTGTACTATGTTTTACAATATTATGAGTTCAGTTAAACTCTCTTAAGAAGTTTCTGAAGTGACTAAAAAATCTAGTCTTATTAACTAGAAAACTATTTAAAATGGTCAAGTTACTTTGGTGTTTATAGAACTGGTGCAAAATTATGTAAACTTATTCTGCAGAAAAAAATCTTAAAAGGGAACTTTCTAAAATGGAACTTCTTAAAAGAGTCTTACTGTTTTAAGTTGCTGTTATTTGTCTATACACTAAATTTTCTTAGTTATTTGAAAATGTTAGTCACTTGAATTTAATTTTAGACTTTTATAAAAACAGCTATTATACTATTTCTCTTTTATAGACTCCCATTCCATCCCTCGCCCCAATTATATACATCAGTTATTATGAGTGGGTACTCTTGTCTGGAATTCCTTTGGGTCATGGAATACATGTCATATCTGCATTTGTTTATATCGTTCAGTGTAGTTGCTGCCACCTCTAGAAACGTTGCTGTCTTGTTTTGGGTGTTTGACCTAAAACTGCTGCTTTAGCTGTGGTGTATTCGTGGACATCATGTAGTTGTGTGACAGCCAGAAACATTGCACATGTTTGCTAATGGTCTCAATCTGAACAGCCTGTATGTGTGTGTTGTTTAATGGGAGATGTAAAGTCAGAAAAATCTGTATCACTGGACCACCTCGAGGTACTCGTAAACAAAATCAAAATAATTCTCGAAACTGTCTGAATTACAATAAAATGTATTAGCCAGTATTTACATTTAACTGCATTGATGTGTAACTTTACAAGAATGTTTGTTTCACTTTAATGCTCAAACTGTGACTGACAAATGGAGAGAGATAGAGAAGTGCAGAGAGATAGAGAAGTGCAGAGAGATAGAGAAGTGCAGAGAGATAGAGAGGTGCAGAGAGATAGAGAGGTGCAGAGAGATAGAGAGGTGCAGAGAGATAGAGAGGTGCAGAGAGATAGAGAGGTGCAGAGAGATAGAGATGCAGAGAGATAGAGAAGTGCAGAGAGATAGAGAAGTACAGAGAGATAGAGAGGCGCAGAGAGATAGAGAAGTGCAGAGAGATAGAGAGGTGCAGAGAGATAGAGAGGTGCAGAGAGATAGAGAAGTGCAGAGAGATAGAGAAGTGCAGAGAGATAGAAAGATATAGAGGGATAGAGAAATATATAAAGAGAGATAGAAAGATAGATAAAAAGAGAGGGAGAAGGAGAGAGATAGATGTAATGAATTTGTGTGTGTACACACATGTATATTTGTTTTTATATCATAAATGCTAAACTATTGAGGCTGTAACACACTTTTGATTATTTCATGTTGTAAAGGAACTGTGCACAGCATAGAACTTCTTGGCCGCTGAGCACCAGCTTATCAGTGAGCTTTGCCAAACCCTGTTTCCACGTTTATCTAGCACCCATCATGTCATGAAATCTCGGTTTTAGTAATATAAATTACAATTATATATGCAAACAAGAACATTTGCATAAAGTAGAAACACAAATTGGTAAAGCACAAATGTATTTATTTGGAAGTTTAGATATACATTAAGAAACTACCCTAGCAGACAAACTGCTAAATTTTTACGTTCGTTGTAAAAACATTCTGACACCTAAATTTACATATTATCAATGTCTGTTAAATGCATATGTAATAATTTTTATGTACCTACAGCGTAGAAAAAGTAATTCATATTTTTGCTTCAGCTTTTAATGACACCACAAGCTCCCTGTCCATGTAGTTGTAACGTCAATCTTTTCCATTACAAGATTCCGCCTGTCATTCAATTTCTTATAAAAAAAAACCGACACTTTCAAAAATTTTATGGAACTTATTGAAACCGTAGGTATAACCAATTTTCTCACGTACTGGTGCCATATTTTTTTTTCTTCTAATATTTCCTCCCTTATCGTAAAATTTGAAAGCCAATCTCAGAAGACAGTCTCTTTTAAAATCATCAATGTGCAACAATTTTATTTCTGGGTGATACAAATATTTCTCATAGCGTAGAAGCAATGTTGCCCTCTCCTTCTTTGCATATCCTTCATACTGTACGTTCACCGATATCACACGCTCTTCCTGTCAAACTGTTAATTAATTTGAATTTTATACTTTCGAGAAATTATTTGTTTACAATTTAGTAAAAACAGAATGCACACTAAAAATTATGGATTGACCTCGTTTGTGAAAAACTTTCCTTTTGTAACTACACAAGGTTTACTTAGCGCCATAATTTCAATGAAAACTTAACACGCACGCAAATTAAAAAGCAGTCACGATCATTCAAAGCCCGTCGCGGTACTGGCCACTGCGAATACATGCCAGGACACCATCACTTGGTGTGGACTGTGAAGCAGCTGTTCCGCTATGCATTATCTCGTGTCGACTAAGCACAAGTGAAGATTTTGCTATTGTCTGGTTATCAAGCATGGTGAAAATATTCAGTATATCTGTGAAATATGGTTTCCTCTCAGGAGAAGAGAATGAATAACATTCTCTTTTCTGGAAAATAGACATGAGTTCGTACCAACTGTCATGCATAGTCTTTGTTAACATTAAACATAAATGGATAAAGATACAGACTTGGGATTTTCACCTACTTGTTCAACAAAATGAGCCTCTTGCAAAAAGTGACTGAATTTTAATGAAATCTTTCACGATTTTATGAACGCACCTGAGAAACATTTTGCTTGACTCGCTGCGGCCACTATATCACAGCGAACTAGGCAACAGCACACAGTCATGATAGTCTACTATACTGGCACCAGCTAGTGGGAGGAGTGCCGCTGATCGACTTTCTTTGAGCGGCCAAGAAATTCTGTGCCTTGTATAGTAAAGTTGGGGTGGCTATCAGGAGAAGCTGGAATGAGATGTTTATCAGTTATCATTATCAGTTATATTGTAATTTCAATTTCTGCAGAAAATGCTTCAGTCTCCATCTGAAATCATGTCTTGTAAACATTCCCTTTGGACGATAAACACAGAATCCAGTAAGCAGTCGTGTCACTTACTATTATACAGACAGGAGTCCGGTCATTTTAGTTTTCATTTTGAATGAGGATTTTCTTTGGATTCTGGCAAAAGTCTTATGACTAAATGATTTTAAAGAATGTTTTGATGAAGAATTATCAGACACCTTTAGCTATCTCACTAAAGATCCTGAAATTGATGTGTCAAAGTCAAAATAATTCACTACAGTTTCCTCTTGGTCAACTTGTAAGGTGATTTTGACAAATAAAGAAATAAAACTCTGTGTACTCACACTTACAAATGCCAGCCCAACAAGCACTTAAATACAAAAAAACAGTAATAAATTTGAGGAACTAATATCTGTTGACAGTCCAAAATAAAAAACAGTTATACTGTAATATTTAATCTTTTCTGTATTACGGCTTCCTACTTGGCTAATGTCATGAACATATCTTCATAGTTACCACAGATTCTATTTGAGCCATCCACTTTAATACCGGCACAATGGGTGTTGCCGAAACTGAGTATGCTACCAATTTGTAAACCCCTCGTTCGACAAGCTTTTCAGTGGCAGCCTCCACCTTTTTTTGAATTGCAAATAGTACTAATGTGCTTGTTCTGAAAACTGGTTTTGCCTCTTCTTTTAGGTCAGTAGTTACCCTGGGTCCTTTATACTAGCCAAGGTCCCGATTATCAAACACCTGTGGATGCATTGTGGACAGTTTAGCGATTCTTGTGTTTTTTCCACTATATAGAGAATCAATCCTGTTCGCCCTCCCCTGGGTTTATACAGTGAATATTTCCTCCACTGTTATTCCGAGGGTTCAAACCAGTTCCTTCCAAGCAGGCTGGGCCCCCGTCCACCAGCCACTAACAATGGCAGGGATACAACAGAGCCATTTGTTATTGTCTCACTAGTATTGCATTTGTTTCTGGCTGCATCTCTAATGACATCGATATCAATGAGGGTTCAAGACCCACCTACCATCTAACATTATAAAAACTTCATCAAAATAATTTGCATCCATGTAGAGAAAAGCAGGCTTAATAGTTAATCAATAACTTCTTGTTTTATTTGCATTATTAAATTTTTTTTATTGTAGTTAATTATTAAAAACATTCCTGATTTGAAGTAAAATCAAGGTTGTTGCGAAACCAGGAAGGCAACTGTCTAGCTCAACCTCTTGATTAATCTTATTCGTGGTGTACATTGTTTGGTTTGAAAAATAAATGTTTTAAAATTAAATTATTTTTCATGTCTATGTTTTAATTTCATACTATACATGTGAAACTAGGGTAGGAACAGACTCGTTATGGTTAACTGGAAGATCAACTCACATTTCATTAGAATTAATAAGAAAGATTAATAAAAATAAAGTATAGGTAGATATTAGGTATTCAGAAGTCTATAACAGTTACAGTTCAGTATTATTTACTGAATTATTCAGGGAAGCCTTTATACTCTAAATTTGGTACTTAAATTGTCCTGCAATAGAGCTATCCTTTGTAATACAGTTTTGTTAAATGGGCCCACCTTGTTTTGAAGCTAAAGGCCGAGTTGGATATATGGATTATGGTGGTCGGCGTGTACTGGTCTCTTACAGTGGCTTGTTGGTCTGGCTGCATCACAGTGAAAAAGATCATCCTTTCTCTGTTCTTACTGCTACATATATGTAAATGTTGAATTGGGCAATCGTAAATCGTGCCAGACAATGATGATGGTCAGCTGGTTTTGTAATGATTTCCCATTTCCTGTGCGCTTATCTCCTGGTGCTGCTCTATACTCACCTTGCTTCAGTCTCATTGGCTCTCAAGATCCCATTGTTAAGAGTCACCTGAACCTCTCCACTCTACTCGAGCAATTATGCTCTGAAATTGGTATGTGGGCAACTGCATCATAAGCAATCCTTGGTCTCGGCACCTAGCAAAATTCTACCTGTAGACCTTCTGACATCTTTATGTTATAATGGTGTGTTAATATGAGGGTTTTTTTGGCTAAGGTACAATCGTAACATGTTCTTGAAACCTGGGTCCATGATGGACCATTCCTTGTTTCATCGATCAAGCTATGGGTAGTCAGTTTGGTGTAAAGGGGTTTCTTTGCTTGTGTGGTGGCATGCACCCTGTTTGTAGTTGAGGGTGGTGCAGTAGTTTTGGGGGCAGCATGCAGACCACAGAAACTGCTGTCTGCTCTGGAGGTAAGTGGTTTCTGGGTTTGATACTTCGTTCGGGTGCTGTACGGTTGCATGTGGAGAGGTAGAGTTGAAAAAAAAACTCAGAAACTGGTTACGCGTCAGCCCCCCCTCCCCCCGGTTGCGACAGAGATTCATCTCGTCGATTTTGGAGTGGAAGTGATGTCGAACTCTCACTTGAAGTTTCGTACATTTTCTTCTGTAACTCCTGCTATTATGTGCTTTCTCTC
Source organism: Clitarchus hookeri (assembly GCA_002778355.1). Taxonomy (NCBI): domain Eukaryota; kingdom Metazoa; phylum Arthropoda; class Insecta; order Phasmatodea; family Phasmatidae; genus Clitarchus; species Clitarchus hookeri. The sequence goes on along the minus strand of NQII01000241.1, from coordinate 312,035 downwards.
AGCACTGGCATGCAGTGATCTGCTTTCCTGTAGCGCTGTGTCCCTCTTTCAAATGGCAGACAGGTGGGGTGAGTGACTTGCTAATGGCTTCAACCCCCTGGGGAGGAGAGAGTGTTACACGTACTGTACCGGTGTGTCTGGTGAATGAACACGCCCTTCTTGGTTACAGTAAAAACGTGTCGCTCACACTGAACAGCTGAGGGCTGTGGGTACGTCACAATAAGCTACAAGATTTTAACATGCAATTACAAGGAGATGCGTACACGTCAATTTTAACACTGGGAAAAAAACTAAAAGTATATCCAATACCCAAACTCACAATGGGTGTGTTGGGTGTTTCTTTCTATCTGCTCTGGTGCTGAAGGCGTTTTTAAAACGAGCCTTTCTCTTTTCTCTGTGACCTCTCCTACGGATTGTATGGCAGTTTATTTACGTGTGTCATTTGGGTCAAAAGTAGACCGGCGCTAAGCCTTCCGTTACTTAGGCCGGAGGTTAACTATACATTTTTAATCTATGTGAGTTACCCTGAATTATTTACATTATAACTAACACATTGTCGTATGTGTCACCTAAAAAAAATAAAAACACATGGACCCTCAATATAATCTCTCAATTTAATAAAATTTACAATTCTGGTTTCTGTCCTCGTTTTTAACCTTGGTTTGGTGCAGGCATCAGCATGCTGCAGTTCCTTCATTAATTATGCAGGCAGTTCTTGTCTTCCTCTGTGTTCAGGCTACGGGATACACTCGGGGTTATTCGGTAATGGCTAGCGTGTGTTTAAGAAGTCAGTTCCCATTGTCTACACTGTGCCACTTTGATGAAGGTTTCACTGACTGTTCACTAATTAACTTTTTATCTATGCTGTCCTTCCACGTGGCTCTTATGGCTCATGAGTTACTCAATTATGATGTCCTTTGTCTCAGTTTTACCTTCATTTCCTTAATCCTGAGTCCCAGTCTATACTATATACTGTATTTGTGGAAGTTCTGCCTTCTTTCACTGGTTAAATGTTTGTTTGATCTACATTTTGGTCACTACTGACCTGCTGTTTTGCTTAGCGCCCTCGTAGAGCCGCATGTGGGGGATACGGCCACATAAAACACTATGTGAGTCGCCACATCGTCTCTCGGTAGCGACCTGTCTGTCCCTGGAGGGTCATACGGCAGGCTCAGGGAGGCAACTCTTGTGTCTGGCTTGACGTCTGGGTACTGCGAGGCTCCTCCTTCCTTCTGGTGCTTGTTTCGGTGCCTTGTTGCTGTCCAGCTCCGTGGCACCGCAGAGCACATCCAATATGCAAGGAGCTCTTCTGCTTCCCCTGCCCCCTCTACTCTGCTGGTCTCATCCTTCTGTGGTTCGGGGCGGCCGCAGTTTCCTCGGGGACGTCCGGCTCCGGGGTTCTGGTGGACATCTCCTCTTCTGTGATTATGCTGGGTGGCGTTGGTGGTGGTTGAGGGGTCCGGTCCAATGGGTTCCTCCAGGATTTCTGGGACCACGTCGGCATTGACTCACAGCATCCGGTTGGCTACCTCCTTCGTATGATGTCGGTCAATGTGGATAGGATTGATTGTACCGATATTGCTCCCTTGGGTGGTCAATATGTCCCCGAGGTGATAGTGCCCCTGGTGGGCCTCTTGACGGAATTCTAGGAGTTTGCAGGGTCATTCTTTGGGGCATGCCTGGTGGCTGGTTCTCGGAACGGGTGAGGTGCAGCCTCCTCTGGTCCTTCTTCCGATGGGTCGTCTTCCTCTCCTTCTTTGACGTCTGTCCATGGTTCAGGGTTGACGAGGTCAGTGGGCTCTGTTCCAGTGGTATAGGACCTCATTTGCCCTCAACCTCGTGGATCCTCGGCCCAGTACACGTTCTCTCACTTTCTGATGATAGTGTAGGGGCCTTCCCACTTCTGGGCCAGCCCGGTGCTGAATTTGTTTTTGGCTCTGCGTGCATGCATGCGTGTGTGCATGAGAGAGTTTATCAGAATGCTGAACTGATGCTAGCTGCTTTAACTCAACTTCATCTTGATCACAAGAAAGTAATGAATGTGATAGTTTGTGATGTTCACTACTATTTGTGCATGATTCATAGATATGAAAACTGTCCAAGATAGAAAAATCTAGAAGAATTCATAAAGAACACACTGGCAGCAGAAATGGATGATGATAATGATGATCAAATCACATACAAGCAGTGGACAAAAACTCAATGTGTTTCATTAATAACAAGGCAAGATTCAGTTTCTGATTACATATTGGAATGTGGTAAGCAGATCAACTGACTGACAGGGCACTGTTTTGCTGTGACAGCTCAGATTTCATATCTGAAAGACTGCAAGGAAAATTTGAATACGAGTGAAGTACTGATGATACTGGACCTCTCAGAAAATTATACTTTTATTGTATAGGATGCTGTCCAGTGTTATTATTGGGATTACAGCCAGGGAATTCTTTATACATTTGCAGTAAATTTCCACAATGAAGAGGAGGATAAAGATATATCTGTTATAAATTTGTATCTTCAGTGTTCACTTGAGCCATGATAGTTTTGCTGTTTATGGCCATTTGTACTGTGTATAAACCTTAATCAAAGGAAAGCTTCCAAAAGTAATACGTTGTCAAGTACTCACTTGTGCCATAATAGTTTTGCTGTTTATGGCCATTTGTACTGTGTATAAACCTTAATCAAAGGAAAGCTTCCAAAAGTAATACGTTGTCAAGTACTCGCTTGTGCCATGATAGTCTTGCTGTTTATGGCCATTTGTACTGTGTATAAACCTTAATCAAAGGAAAGCTTCCAAAAGTAATACGTTGTCAAGTACTCACTTGTGCCATAATAGTTTTGCTGTTTATGGCCATTTGTACTGTGTATAAACCTTAATCAAAGGAAAGCTTCCAAAAGTAATACGTTATCAAGTACTTCAGTGATGGAGCAGCCAGCCAGTACAAAAACTACAAATACTTAAAAAACATTTGCATATATAATATTCATTTTGGATTACATGCTGAGTGAATTCTTTTTGCCGCAAACCATGGCAAAAACATTTGGGATGGTATTGGAGGCACTGTTAAACTTTAAGCAACAAGAATCAGTCTACAGCATCCAACAGAGGGTCAAATTCTCATACCATATTAGTTGTTTTCATGGGTGCATTGCAATGTCATTGGAATTCAGTAAATTTCTGTTTTAAAAGTTGATTTTAAAAACGTGAAGTAAAGCAAAATGACAGACTGAAGACAGTAAAGACTCTTGCAGGAACAAGAAGTCACCATTTCTTTTCACCAGTCAGTTGCTATGAACTGAACACGAGCATGTTATCTAGTCGAAACTATCATGTTGAAACAGTGATATGTGTAGATACTATTGAACATGCTGTACATTTTGATACTGATAGTGTGCAGCCAGGGTTTTGCATTGCAGTAGCTTATGACAACAAATAGTATTTAGGTAATGTAGTTCAGTGCAGTGCTGACATGGAATGATCCTATGTACATTGTCAAATTTAATATTAGTTCTTTAAATTTATCCTTTTATCAATAAACCATTTATATATCTACCCCCTTAAAATATATCCTTTAATGTAAAACTCCTATCAGTTTTTAGGCATGAAAATCATTGTCGGTGAATTAAATTACATTCTTACATTAAATTCATTTGCTTTTACAAATATTTGTTGTAAGTTTCTATAAGGCTATATACACTGTAAGTTCAGTATCTGCACGTCGGGTGTTGGGTGGTGTGTCAGTTGCAGGGTGAGAGAGATGAACTGCATGAGAAATTTGCACAAGTGGTAGAGGAGTTGCAACAGAAGGCTGCTCTCAGAACCATGATGTTAGAGGAGAAGATGTTGACCCTGATGGAGTTGCTGGAGCAGAAGGAGGCACAGATCACAGAGGTACTTGCAGCTTCTCAGCTGGACCCAGTTGCCACTGCTGCCTTGCGACAGAAACTCGACTGTCTGCTTGACAACAAGAACACCATCATAAAAGTAAGGGAACCACAGCATACACTCATTTCTACACTTACCGTATATACGAGGGTTATTCTGAAAGTAAGGTCCGATTTCTTATAAAACATAAACCATCACAGATTTTTTTCAAAAACCTTTTTTATTTAATTCTTTACATGTTTCTCTATTTTTTTTGTTTGCTTCCTTGTTTAAACATTTGTCATAACATTCTACAAGCTTTTGTATGCCTAAGTCATAGACGTCTGGCGCCTGTGAGGATAACCAGTCTGTAACTGCTTCTTTCACCTCGTCATCTGTGGCTAAGCGCTTGCCTACCTAAAGACGTTTGCCTTTAGGTAGCGGAACAAGTGAAAATCACTCGGTGCCAAGTCTGGACTGTACGGTGGGGGGTCAATCTGTTCCCATCCAAAAGATTTTGGTTGTAAATGTCAGAATGGGGTCTGGCATTGTCATGCAGCAACAAAACTCCAGAGGTCAGAAGGCCACGTCACTTATTGCGTATTGCACGTCAAAGTTTAGTCAGGGTAGCGCAGTAAGCGGCTGCATTGATTTTTGTCCCTTGCTGCATAAACTCGACTAACACGACTCCATGTCTATCGCAAAACACTGTTGCCATAACCTTGCATGTTGAGATTGTCCACTTGGTCTTGACTTTGACTGGTGATGTCGGGTGATGCCATTCCATTGACTGACGTTTAGACTCTGGGGTCATGTGAGAAACCCACGTCTCGTCCCCTGTGACAATCTTCTCTAAAAATTGATCACCTTCCTTATGATATCGGTCCAAAAAATCAAGAGCACAAGCCATTCTTTTCATTTGGTGTTCCTCAGTAAGCAGCCTGGGAACCCAACGTGCGCACAATTTGTGAAATTGCAAATTTTCAGAGACAATTTTGTGCAAAGTTGTTCTACCCACATTCGGAAATTCCAATGTTAAAGTTGAAATTGTGAAACGCCGGTCCTCACGAATCTTTTCGTTCACGGCTTTGAACAAATCTTCTGTGATCACTGATGGTCGGCCTGATCGCGGTTCATCATGGACATTTTCCCGTCCGTCCTTGAAAGCTCTCACCCACTTACGCACTTTGCTGTTACTCATCGCATTGGGGCCATACACTTGACTTATCTGTCGATGAACTTCCGCTGCTGAAACGTTCCTTGCTGTCAAAAACCGAATCACTGACCGTATTTCACAGTCGGCGGGCTGATCAATTGTTTTAAACATTTTGAACTGACACTGTAAACAGCACACTGCAACAATACCAATGCAAATGGCGTCGTTTGACGAGCAAGGCATGCCGGGAGTCGATGCGCATGCGCGTTATAATGTTCGCACGACATTCAATTAGCTACAGCGATTCGGACCTTACTTTCCGACTAACCCTCGTAGTAGAACTATGTTATAACATTTTTCAAGGGGTTGGTCAAATAGCATTTTATATAGTACATATGTAGGAAAACTTTATATATAATATTACACTTGTAAGGACACATCAAGCAAAACAAAATTCCAGCATAATAATTTTTCTATATAAATAGCATTTCACAGATTATTTAAATGATTTTTATAGTATATGTTACTTAAAAATAACTTAGTAATTCCTGTATATTGAGAAAAATAAAACACATTGCAAGCATAAAATATATAAGTAAACTCCTTAAAAATATAATTTTCATTCTTTGAAAAAACTGCAATTTTTGGTTTTAACTTTTTTTCTACAACTTTTGTAATTAGTTATCCATTTGCACAAAAAACTCATAATTTTGTTAACAACAAAGTCACAAACAGTTTGTAGGGTTTAAGATGTATGATGGTGAACATACCCTTCAAGTTCAGTATCTTCAATCAGTGCACTTCTTCATCATATGAACACACACAATTAAGTGCATTCTGTAGGCATGCCCACTCATCTGCTGTTCGTCATTATCTTAGTCATTTTTAGGACCATAAACTCTAAAATCTTTGTGTGTAATAATACTTCAAATATAAACTGTCTGCTTTATCTGTTTGAAGGCTACTGCTTTGTTAGTAGGCTATGTATAAAATTTTACTTAAGAGAAACATTGCATTGGATTTGCTGCCAAGTATTGATCAAAAACTAATGTTATATGCAGGAAATTAAAAATGTAATTATTGTTACAGGCCTTAAAAAATAAATTGAGAAAATAAATTGAATTTATAAATTGGTTATTTGTTTAATCATCATCATCAAATTCAGCCAAAATAGTTGTTTTAAATCCATTCTAAAATCACTGTTGGATTGAGCATCATCAGTTTGGTATTTGCTCAGTTATATTTTGTAAATTGGAAATTGTTATTTTGGGCGTGGTCTCCGATCACAAACATGACTATATTTGGTGGTGGTGATCTAAAAGAACTGAGTAATGAGTTAGTGTATTCCTGCTGAAGATATGAAGATACATATATGGAGTTAAGGAATGAAAGCCTTCTCCTGTCAACGACATGATTACACTTAATGTTTCAATTAAAATTAATTTTGCTTGGATCATCTTTTTAAGCATGCTGGGGTGAAGAAGCTGTTAGGTGGATATGTGTAGGAAATTACACCAGAGATAATGCATGAAAGTTGTGGCCATCTAAATTTTTTTGAGTCACATCTGGTTGCTCCCAGGAATGCTTGAAATTTCCATCTCATCTTTCAAAATACTTCACTTTATTTTAGATGAATCCTCTACCTCCTTCTACGTGACAGATATCTTTATCACCTACATCTGCCATCACTTCCTGTTCTTAGAGTACGTAACAAAACAGCACAAGGAGTTATTTAAAGCACTGCAAGTCCATCGTTTGCTGCACAAGCAACATTGAATGTTCTATATGCAAGAATATCCTTGGATCGAAGGAGTCCATATTTTTTATTTTACTGTAATCCAAATATCTTGACTGGAAAATAAGTGCTACNATATGGAGTTAAGGAATGAAAGCATTCCCCTGTCAACGACATGATTACACTTAATGCTGGGGGAAGAAGCTGTTAGGTGGATATTTGTAGGGAATTACACCAGAGATAATGCATGAAAGTTGTGGCCATCTAAATTTTTTTGAGTCACATCTGGTTGCTCCCAGGAATGCTTGAAATTTCCATCTCATCTTTCAAAATACTTCACTTATATCCTTGGATCGAAGGAGTCCATATTTTTTATTTTACTGTAATCCAAATATCTTGACTGGAAAATAAGTGCTACTTCAAGAAAAGTAGTACCAGACAAGGTTTCCCCTTGACTAAGACCAAAGTCAGCTGTGATGTTAACGATAGTAAGGGCTTCATCTGCTTCGAAAAATTGCTTTGAACAATAAACATTTCCATTATTTATATCATTGGCAGGGTAATAAAACTTTCTCCCTGTTGGCCGCTTGTTATGGCCTATTATGTATTACTTCATAAAAACAATCACCCAAATCCTGAAAAGAAAATTTACCTACATAAAGATATAATATTTTAGCACCAATCAGTATACAATTGCAACAAGTAGTCTTGCCCACACTAGAGTGAAGATTGAGTTAGTGAAGAGATTTGGCCAGCTCTTAACATAGAGGTCTTGAGAGACGATGAGGGTGAAGCGAGGTGAGCATGGAGCAACGCCGGAATGAAAAAACGGGGGAAACTGAAGATCCCCAAGAAAACCAGTTGACCAGCTGACCAGCGGCATTGTCCGGCTCGATTCCCACTTGCAAAAATTTGGAGTGAACCAGCTAGGGATTGAACCCGGTTTGCTTTGGTGGGAGGCGAGCAGTCTAACCGCTCAGCCACCGTGGCCCCTCCCCCACACTAAAGGCGCCCACAAGTACAACTGCTTTTTTTTTTATGAAGATGACCTGTCTGCATGCATCATTGTGCTTAAAGAGCCTTCTTTAGTAGATTGTACATATTCGTAGTAGGCATCTTGAATGAATTTATGGTACTGCCTATGCTTTACTACACAAGGATCAAGCAAACTAAAATGTGTCTGGTCCTTCTAAGCCAGTGGTACAATTGGAAATTAAAATTTGATACACTTACAGGCACTCCTTTCTCTTAGGAACAGACTAAAGATTAAGAGCTCCAGACGAAATGTGACTCCTCAGGACTTCAGCCACCTATTTTATACCCATTCTCAGTGTTAATTCTATCCAGAAATGGGGGGCGAGGTTCGGTAAAAAAAACCTTTGAGTGGAGGAAGAATAGGCTGTTTTTGTTTGTTAGATCCACAGATTTTAAGCCATTGAGAGAAGCAGCAGTTATACAATTTACTTAAATTCGTAGCTTAAAACAATCATTTTTTTTTCTTCATATATATGTTATTTTGTTTATTTTCAGGTGTTGACCAAACCCATGGCCTGAATTTATAGATTACGTTGGTGGTTTTCATAAAATACCTTTTAATAAGGAAAATGATTTTTTTTTGTGATAAAATAGATTATTTTGAAAGACTGGTGTTGGTCACCTTTTTTTTATGGTTTATGGCTTTGGTCCTTGTTGGTTGAACTCTATTTTATTGTTTTGCAATAATAAAGTATATAAAATAATCAACTTAAATGGTATGAAGTAGACAAGTTATTTAGATATTTGTCAGTCGGTGGTGAAATAGGTTTCATTAGGAGAGATAAGAGAACTCATTATGATATAATAGAAAGAAAAATACTGACACTTAATGGTNTGAAATAGGTTTCATTAGGAGAGATAAGAGAACTCATTATGATATAATAGAAAGAAAAATACTGACACTTAATGGTGATGCAGACAGGTCATCTTCATTAAAAAAAAGCAGTTATATTTGTGCTGCCTTTCTAGTGTGGGCAAGACCACTTGTTGCAATTGTAAACTGTGTGGTGCAAGAATATTTTATCCTGATGTAAGTAAATTTGCTTTTCAGGATTTAGATGATTATTTTTTTGATGTTATAGTCTTTGAAGATTATAAACATGAATATCGTTGAGCTAGTTTTATCAGACACTTATGTGAAGGTTATATCTGTGTGACTCCCAGTTAAAGGTGGTTTAGGTAAAGTAATTTTGTGGAAAAAAAAAAAANTTATGTGAAGGTTATATCTGTGTGACTCCCAGTTAAAGGTGGTTTAGGTAAAGTAATTTTGTGGAAAAAAAAAAAATTTGGTTTGTGTCTAATGGCCCTCCACCTAATAGATACTGGTTTTTAAATATAGTTATCGTAGTGGAGGCCACTCGTGCCTACTGGGAATGTGATAGGAGACCTGCGATAANTACTGGTTTTTAAATATAGTTATCGTAGTGGAGGCCACTCGTGCCTACTGGGAATGTGATAGGAGACCTGCGATAAAAAGGCAAAGGTTTGACGAACCTGAAGCCTCTCACAGATTGTTTAAATTATTTTTATAATATACTTTACTTTAAAATAACTCAGCAATAATAAAAAAATCTGCCAATTTTTCTCTTTGATGTGTTTTTTTTCAGTACCTGTATTTAGTTATCCATTTACACTTATTACACTTATTGTTTCAATTAAAAATAATTTTTCTTCGGTCAGCTTTTTAAGTATGCTGGGGGGAAGAAGCTGTTAGGTGGATATTTGTAGGAAACGACACCAGAGATAATATATGAGAGCTGTGGGCATCTAAATTTTTTTGAGTCGCATATAAATGCTTCCAGGAATGCTTGAAATTTCCAATTCATCTTTCAAAACACTTCACTTTCTTTTAGATGAATCCTCTACCTCCTTCTATGTGACTGATATCTTTATCACCCACATATGCCATCACTTCCGGTCCTTAGAGTACATATAATTGGCCTACAATTACTTCCTGTTTGAATCAGATTTTCCTAAATTTCCCCTTTTTCTTCCTTAATTTTGCAGCTTATCCTTGAGGAGCAAATATCTTATGTTTACCTTCCCCTTCTTCTCCTCTCCTGTTAGTTTGCCTCCTTTCTCATCCATATCCCCTGGGTGGTGCTCATCCAGGGCCACTCTTGGTAGGTTTTTAACATTTGCCATTTCTGTTTTCATTGCTCTACCCAGCAGAAAGTAGTCAAGGTTTGTTTGTTTACCCTGCCTTAACTATATCTGAGTACTGCGCGACTCTAGATTTGTTGTACCAGCGGTAGTCGCCCTTTATTCCATTCCTTGCACGTATCTCCAGCAGCCTCTTACATTTGTTATTCTTTGCTCCCCACCCTTCAGTTCCCATCATTTCCTCCAAACTTTTCCCTGTTTACCAACTTGTGTGTTAAAATCTTCCATTATCTTCTACCATTCTTTACATATTTATTTTCTTCTTCGGCTGTTTCTCAAACGTGTCTTCTTCAGATGAGGAACCCACTTGTGGTGCATATATTTAAAGAAGCTTTGATTTTTAAAATCTTTTTGGCACAATTCCATTTAGTTTAGAAGTAATTATAGCCATCGTCTTACACTGAAATTTAAGCTGTTAGTATATTGTGGAAAAACAGTATAACATGCTTGCTGATGATAGTGGTAATGTAAATTAAAATAAGTTAAAAATCTGTTACGTATGTATTGTACAGGAACTGAAGTATGAGCTGGCTAGGGTAAGCAAAGCTCATGATGACCTGCTGCGCACATTTGAGAAGAAGTTGCATAAGTATGGCATATCGAAGGAGGAGCTGGGATTTGTGCCATTGCAGACCACAATGAAAGGCACAAGGCTGGGGAAGGGACCAGCTGGACTTCTCTCTGTAAATNCACAAGGCTGGGGAAGGGACCAGCTGGACTTCTCTCTGTAAATCGTTGATGCTTGCTTTTGCATCAAAGTTTTACTAACTGTTCAGGAACACTGACACATGTGTTAGCGTACCTCACACGTATCCAGGAGGTACGTTCATTTTTTGGCTGCAACATGCAGGGTTTACATCTCAAGGTTTTCGATCCCTGCTACAGAAAAATGCATGTGCTGTTCCATACACAACATCTGGCACCAGGCACAGAACTTCTTGGCTGNATCGTTGATGCTTGCTTTTGCATCAAAGTTTTACTAACTGTTCAGGAACACTGACACATGTGTTAGCGTACCTCACATGTATCCAGGAGGTACGTTCATTTTTTGGCTGCAACATGCAGGGTTTACATCTCAAGGTTTTCGATCCCTGCTACAGAAAAATGCATGTGCTGTTCCATACACAACATCTGGCACCAGGCACAGAACTTCTTGGCTACGCAAGGTCAGTTAATCTACCTCGCTCCTCCCACTAGTTGTTGCCAGTAGCTTATCACAGCTATGTGCTATTGCCTAGTTCGCAGTGTCCCAGTGGCCACAGCGAGTCAAGCGAAATGTTTCTCAGGTGTGCTCAAAAAATCCTAAAATATTTACTTAAAATTCAGTTAACAAAGAATGTCTTCAGAAAACTGTGTTATAATTTTATGATAAAGAGGGACAAAACAAATTACAGCAGCTATGTGTGAGGAATTAGGTTATATGGTTTCATCATGTTCCATGTCCAAATTGTTAAAGAGTGTAAGTTTTTTGTTAGAATGACGGGCAGAAGTTTATAATGGAAAGGAATGACATTACAACTGCGCGGAAAAGGTAAAGAAGTTTGTGTTGCCAGTATAAGCTAAAAAAAAAATAATAAATTATTTTTTCTATGCTACATGCAGCTGTAAGCAAATTAACAATATTACATCCATGTTTAATAGATGTTGCTAATCTGTGAATTTAAGTATCAAAACATTTTTACTACGAACATAAAAATTTAACGGTTCGTCTGCTCAAACAGTTTCCTAATAGATATATAAACTCCCAAATGTATCACACATGTGGTTGTTAATTTCTCTTTCTATTATTTCCAAACGTTTCTTAATGCATATAATTGTAATTTATTCAGTAGTGCTAAAATTCAGATTTCACGACACATGTATCATGGTGCGATGGATGCTTTATAGATGTTGCAACAAGGCTTGGTAATACTCGCCAATAGGCTAATTCTGAGTGGCCAAGAAGTTTTGTGCCAGATGTAATTATCCATTACACATGAGGGCATTAAAAATAAGATTTTTCCTGCTGGCATTTAACAAAAATAAGATGATGTATGTTAACACCCCAGATATTCGTTTTGGCCAAATCATGTACATCTCCATAACTGATTTACTCCATTTGTACTCAAAACATCAAGGTCTGAAGATAATGCCTTAATATCTTTATCCATGAGGAGCCTGCTTCATGCTAAAATGTTGCAGAATTGTGACAGTCTATGAAATATTAAGATTGTAACTTACAGCAACAATTTACAATATAAAGACGTGTCATGGAAGACTGAAAACCCACTCTACCAGTTGCATAGTGAATATGAGGTGTAAGTAGAATTGTCTGCAAACTAAATATTTATATATAAAAAGTCAAATAAAATAAGTTAAAAATATAATTTAAAATATGTTTTATGATTTCTTGAGGTTCAGAACATTTGACTTTTATTAGGGTCTGTGCAAAGGTGTGTTAACTAGCGACTTGAGTGGAAACCCAGTTGTTAAAGTGTCTTTTATGATTTTCATATTGGGATTTCTGTTATAATTCTTTCACAGCAAGTTCACTTTTTTCTGAAATTATGCTAAAGTTCTATTTTCGGGTAGGTTGCCAATTACACATTCTTCCATTTTGTTATGAAAACACAAACTTGACCATGTATTGTTTATATTTCAACTGCAAAATGCTTCATTTACATTCTTCATCTGTCCAAACAAAGCTGGCATATTAAAAAAAGTATGATACAAGCTTTCGTAATTTTTTACTATATTTAGGTTTAACATATTATTAATGATGGTTCTATTGTTGATTATTTTACAGGTTATTAAAATATTTGATATTTGCAGTATTGCACATTGTGCATATTACATGTTAATATTTTGCAGTGAATCTGTTTAACTGTTGAGGGAAAAACTACATACAATGTATTTAATTTCTTGTTATTAATGTGGGTTAGGTTACTTCAATTAAAGGATGACCTTAACCAGAATATATATTAAAACAAATAAGCATCCAGTCCCATATTAAAACAAATAAGCATCCAGTCCCACAAAAATAGAAGAAATTCAAGTGCACAACTTGTGTTGTTTATTTTTTCATGTAACCTTGTGTGTGATAAACTTAAATATTGTGGTGAATATTGTAAACAATTTTGTGCATACGCATTAATACTCTAACTTTTATTTTGCATATATTTTTTTAGCATACATACATTGTTTATAATATTTTTTTTTTCTATCTGACATGGATTTAGCACTTTGGGCAATTTATTGGGGCTGTGGCAAAACCATTTTATGGAAATACACAAGCACATAGCATAATTTTGTTTCTGACAGCTAAGGAAAAATTACATAGTTGAGATATTTAAATAGACTTGGCCTTTAAATAATTACTATTGTCATAAATGCCCTTCATGCTTTAAAATAGATATATGTCATGCATCCAATACCATGACACACTGGACCAACATAAGGACTATGGAACTTGGCCAACAACAACCATTTCATTAGAATATTTCATCTGTCCAGGTGAAATGACACATGTTGAAATATTTTTACACCTGCAGTAGAAACACAAATTTATCACAGTTTTGTTTCTTAACTGGATACATTAAGAATACATGTAAAATCTGTATCTGGTAATTATGCATATTTTTGGCCAGAAGAAAAATAAACTCTCAATGCAGCAGTACATCATGTCACTGATTTTGCTGATTTACGAGTCACAACCGTCACACCATCATATCTGAATACATATTTTAATAACCCTTTAAACATTAAAATCATTCTATTTTTGGGCTACAAATTTAGACGCCATTATTCATGGTATAGTAAGTATAAAATCTGGTAAAAACAAAAAAATTTACACTGGAATCTGACCTATGCAACCCTGTTTATTGCTACTACCCTCTTTAACCCTTTATTAAGGAATTGAAAAAAAAAATTCATGTTAAAAAGTGTAAAATTTAAGGGAAATTGGCCAAAATTTGTTGCACTTTTTGGGTTGCTGCATGTTGCGTTTCACTAAGCGAGTGCTGTATTGTAACTAATACATAAAGTATGTAAAAATAGATACCTCCCTCCCCTAGACTGTCAGCGCTAGGCAATACCCATTGACTCTGCCCTCCATGAGAGTGTTTCCATGCAAAGCATGACTATTCTAGGTCATGCTCTTGTCATACTGTTCTTGCTTGCTTGCTTGTGGGTACACTACCTTCTGTCTTTGCTTGTTATTATAACTTGGATTTGTGCAGTTTTTTTATTTCTGTTTAACAACTTATTGCGCTCAGTTATTTGGACTCTAGTATGATAACTTTTTGGTTTGATTTTGTGAACTGTTGTTGACGACCCACACATTTTTCAGCATGTCTTGTTTGACGGTCAAAAACTATGGCCAAACTTGTTCACAGCAACAGTTTTCATAACGCACAGTTCATAAATTGTGAGAGTGGAGGGGACATGCTTCCAGCCTAGGAACAGCGCGACAACCCCTCCATAGGATTCATTCACCCCTATCTGGTTGGCCATGAGAGGGAGAGTGCGAGGACACTATGCTGGCTGCTAGGCAATCATTCCCCTTTTCACCTGCCACATAAGCAGAGAGAACAAGGTCACTCTGGTTGTACCGAAAACACCACACTATGCTCTTATCCTTCCAAGTCAGATGTATGTTTGCACCATAACAATGGACATCATTTGTGGAGACGTCTGTCTTTTGTAGTGATTATTACCAAGTGTGATTTTTGAGACAGCAGCAAAAAAGTAAGTCATTGAGATTGGTTTATTTACAGCTAATAATTGTAAACCTTGACCTCTGTTTCCCCGTAAAATTCCACTTGGCTCTTGCCATGAGTTACAGTACGCTGAGGCACAGTGCTTGTCCACTATTCGGCAACTAAGGGTTATCGTATTTGCCCTTCCATGATATCAGTTTAGTCATAAGACTTGAGTGTATTGAAATAAATTCCTATTTTAATGGCACATCCTCTGATCTTCCCACAAAAAGTCACTGAAAAGGGACTTCCCACTCAGTAAAACTTGTGCACCACTTGACATACGTAAACATTTTTGACGACAAGGTGAGGTCAAGTACATATATACTTTTAGGATATAATTGTATTCGGAAGAGATCTGCCAATTTAATTAAATTAATATTTTAGTAACCAATATTCCAATCTTCCTGCAAGAATTTATTGAATATTGACTTTGTGCCTGGTACAACTTGTGTGCTGCTTGATGTTTGTTTTGATGTANATTCGGAAGAGATCTGCCAATTTAATTAAATTAATATTTTAGTAACCAATATTCCAATCTTCCTGCAAGAATTTATTATTGAATATTGACTTTGTGCCTGGTAAAACTTGTGTGCTGCTTGATGTTTGTTTTGATGTATTAAGGGTTGGGGTGGGCCAGAATATCTATTGTGACCACCCTTCACTAATGACCCTATCCCAGAAACTGAGGGGTTGTGTCAGTCAGGTTCTTGTGTAACTATGTATCATTCACCTGCTACGTGCATTGAGAAACTTGATAATTGTAAAACACAAGTTCAGCAAAAATTAAAATAAATGATACTCTCCGCATATACAAATTTCTTATGCACCGTAATTTTTGCTAATCAGATAATAAAAAATTGATGTTTTAAATAAACAACAATGAAATTTAATACTAGTGCTACCTGAAAATGTTCGACATCCAGTCAGGCTACCAGGCAGAAAGTTCAGAAGGTGCATGCAGTAATGCCCGAAACAAAAGCCAGGTAAAGCTAGGGAGTCCAATTAGCAGCGCACTGTGCTGTTCTCGCCCTTCTCCATGAAAGTAACAAAAAATACATAAATGAAGTGACATCCCTACAAGGGTCAGCACGCATGACGCCAACCCGAGGGACGTCATGCGTTCACAGAAACACCTTTGCAGATGTTTCTGTGAACCAGAGAGTGGCTGCGGACATTGGAAATGTAAGTATTCAGTAAAGAATGGTTAAGTTAATTTAAGATTAGGAGCCTCATTTTTTGAGTAGAACTTACTTGGTGTCTAAAGTTTATTGTGAAATGAAGGAACTTCCTCATCCAGGAATTCAACCTCAGTTTTGATTTATTTGGAAACCTGATCTTAAAGATGTTCATTGTAATGGGAAGAATGGTTTGTATTTCTGTTTCTGCTCTCGCAGGAGAATTCCTATGAGTTTTTTTTTATTTTTATTGATTCTATGTTTAATGTAATCAATTTGTTATAATTTTTTTTATAAAAACAGCATGCCTTGTGATTAATGTATTTTAAGTTTATGCCTAACCTTTTAAAAATGTTTCCCATTGAGGTGTTAAGAGATAAGCAGAAGTAATTTAGCAATAATAGGTGGACCAAGGTAAATACGTTAACAGTCTCTTTAGAGGACTGGTAGTTAATTGTGGTCACCAAGAGAAAGAATCGCTCACATAAAAAGCTAAACCAAACAACTTCTGAATATTTGTAGGCCCCAGTATACCTGAGCTACATTGCAGTATTCAGTATGAGGCTGGACAGTATGTTCTCAACACATATCTGAATGGTTTAAGTGGTGAAGTTATCATATTTATACATATTTGTCATCTGCAGATGTGTAAGAGAAACACCATAGAATCTGCAATAAATGTGGTGGATGCTGAGAAATTCCTTTGTACAGAGCAGGTAACCTCTGGCAATTCTCCTGGTAAAGCTTGTGTTTACAACTTAACATAGTGGAGATAAATTTTTTTTTCTACCATAAGGTAAGTCGCAAGATTGCCACAAAATGGCAAAGGCGTGTTAAGCTTATGGGTAGTTTGAGCATGCACTACAGTATATGAATATTGAAAAGATTTATCCTCCAATAGAAAATGATAGTAAATTAAACTGGTACAGGAATGGGCTAGCCACAAGTTAAAATTCCCCTATAAAGTGCATACATACCTATTACAGTGTCATACCATTACTTGAATGATTTAACAGTAGATGCAACTTACAGTGGTAGGCCACTCAAGTTTTTATGGGAATCATGTATTTTAATTGGGGGCCATGTGGTTTACATCTTTTTTATATTAAAAAAATTTAGTAACAATTGAAATGAATTTTTTTGTGATGGTAAAACATTTACNGGGCCATGTGGTTTACATCTTTTTTATATTAAAAAAATTTAGTAACAATTGAAATGAATTTTTTTGTGATGGTAAAATGTATAGAATGATGTATAGAAAATGAAAACAAAAACCATCTCTAGTAGGCTATTTAATTATTATGTTTATATCAGTGAATTATTAAATCATTATTTATCTTAAGAAAATTAAAGTTGTCTTGGGTAAAACATTGCAAACCATTGTCGCTGTCTGGGTGGTCGAGGTGTTCTGACCAAATGCCTGCCACTATACATATGACAGCTGGATGAAAATGCTGGAGGCACCAGTCAGCCACGATCTGCAGACGCACTGCAAGAGGATTGTGTGGAATTTTTGGCCAGTGTTTGTTGCTGGCGGACGAGTTACAACCTTACTTACACTCTCTGATATGCAGTTCGGTTGGAGTCGCACTGCACACCCATTGGAAATTGACTCACGCTGCTACGAAATAATAATGCCTAGTATTGACAGTTGAGTACTGGTTTTATTGGCAGTAGGTGCAACGGGGTACATAGCGCACAACACAATCCAATAAAAAATACAGAACTCATTAAATATGCCAAAATATACATAATGCTTTCAGTCTATGTTTGTGGCTCACAAAATAAAACTAAAGTTGAGTCCTGCATGATGTCCACTGGCCGGGATGCCGATTGATAAAAACCAGAGTCTGCCAGTTTTGGATATCTAACGCATGTGGCTGGCCAAAGGAACCACAGCTCACACCAAAAAAAGCTACACGAGTGGTGAAAGCATTCATTGGGGGCCAAAAGAAAAGGTTCCAGAGTTAAACAAAAAGCAGGCAGAAGCTAAATATTACCTAATTGTAAAAAAACGGTAGACAGGTCCCCACAGAACTCGCATCCGTCCCTCATCGCTGTTGTTCTAACACTGATAACATGGTGGCCGGAAGGTGACCTCTGTAGGTCCAACCACTACACAAAACCCTTGAACTAAAAAAAAAACTAAAACGGTGAAGTAGTAACCATTTTACAAAAATATTCTGAAAACAAATCCTCCTTTTCTGGTTCTAAAAATAATTCAGAGAATTAAATGTATTTTAAAGTGTCGTGGTTTCGAGGGCCGAGATTATGTGATGTCACTGTTTTGAGTATGTGACATCACATGGTACATGCCTACTCCTGCAGGTGTGTTCGCTTATCACTGGGACAAAGTAGGAAATAAGTAAGGGCAGCTGGAGAGGAATAGTATGTTGGAGATAAACCAGTTACATTGGATAATGTCTGTTTATTGCCTTAACAAGTAAACACATGTCCAGCATGTACCCTAATTAGGTCCTGAAGGGCCGATCCTAGGTTACCAATCGGAATTATGCCAAGTCTCGGAAGATGCGGTCGCGAGGGTAGCCTCAGTGGTCGGTACTCGGACTCGTAAGCTGCAAGAGAGTGGCTAGCTGGTGGTAGAGAAGTGCGGGAAGCTTCGGTGAGCTTTCGGGCAGCGTGACGTTCTGAGACTGATTCGCAAGTCAGCCATTGGTAGATGTAGTTGTAAGGCTTCGATGGTTGGCGTCGGTCCACGTGCTGGCAGAGTGACTGTCTGTAACAGAGCTGTGCAAGTCAGCCTCAAACTTTTTTTCTGGCAAGCCCCCAAATCCCGCTACACCAGAATGACTTCCTTCACAGTCTGTGACCCATCTGGCATGCATGTTAGTAGTTTAGACTGTTGGAGAATGGGATGTGTCCAAGGACAAGCCCTATATACCTTAGGTTGGGTTTGATGATCAAAATTGGGTGCATGCATCGCGGCTGAGCAGAGTTGTCTGGTGCTATGACCGCAATTGTAGCCATGGACACTCCCAAAANAAAAAAAAAAAAAAAAAAAGAAGGGTCTAGATTAGTATTTCCCAAAGTATGGGTCGTGACCCACTGGTGGGTCGCAGACTAAAATTTGGTGGGCCCCGAAAAATATTATTTTATACATAAACATATGCACGAGTTATAAATGTTATAATTTAGAACCTACACACACACAATGCAACTGTCCATCAGATGTAAAATACTAAGCAGAGTACGCAGTGAATGCAACCCCTGCCGCCGCCGCTCCCACTCGCGGCCAAAATTATTTTTAAACTAAGTTAGTAATATAACGCATTGTGTAATGCTGTTTGATTAGATATTTTTTAAATTAAAATTGTTCTTTAATACTTCAATTTTTTAAACTATTTTATTAATCCTACTACCCTTCACTTCCTTACGCTATGTAAGAAATACAATGTGAACACAATGGAACAGCGAAACGGTACGTTTCTCGCATAAGGCATTAAAGTGGGTCCTGAACTTTGGCTTTTATTTTAATGGGCTGCGGTTCATAGAACTTTGGGAATCACTGGTCTAGATGGAAGAGCTCAGTAAATGTGCGCAGCGCAGAGAGAGCATTGGAAACATCTGTGCTACAGTCGCAAAGGATAAAATATAAATTCCTTTTAACTGAACTAGGGTGGGTGAAAGTAGGGTAGTTTTTAGTTAACGAAAATAGATTTTTTTGAGTTTGATGTAGGGTGGTATGTAATGAGTAATGTCGGAGCTGAGTTGTTAACCAGGGTTGAGCTGTGTGGCCCTGGTGGTGGGAGACAGAACTGATCCTTCTGCCCATTAGATGACGGCCATCTTAGTGAATCACCGGGGAAAAAAGTTTTGTTCCAGTATTAAAATAGGAAAACTTAGGATAGGGAAAGCTGGGTAAGAGCGATGTCCAAACAGTATTTCGCTTGCAGCTTATGTTAATGTACTGTTGTATAGTGTTCGTAGTGTTTCTATACCAACCCCACCAGCTGAGGGAGAGAGCACAAATCACCTGTGCTTTGGACTCGGGTCTTCAAATCATGGCCAGTCATGTGATATGGCAAGGTTTTAAAATCGTGCATCTGTTAATAACAGATAAAATTAAATCCGTGGCATTGTAGTTTCTCAGTGCCTTACAGAGGCAGCATGAATTCGGCTGTGGCGAACAATCATACATACTCAGTTGTCGGATGGGAGGAGCGGCCATCACGTGTGTAGTGATGTCGGGTTGCAATGTACATCACAATGCCTACTTCGAACCAACGGCTGTGTAGCATTTGTTTTGCCTTGGACCTATGAGCACATATTGCTTCGCATGTGTGTTTAATGCAATGCCAGTCTCACCGCCCGACGCACACCCAAGTGCAATAAGAAGCATTTTTAGCTAAGTAAGGTGAGACAGTGCTTCGCCACGTGAGGTGTTGGGGGACGTATTACACTGGTATGGAGCCAATTTAGCATAATTTAGAGAAGTTCAAGCAGTCTGTGAGCTAGAAGCCTCATTGGCCGCTTATAATTTTGAGCTGCCTTGTGGTCATAATCTATATGGCTATAGATCTTCAGATAAGCACTCTTTGCAATATCAGTGTAAAATTTTTGTGCTAATTCAAAAAAGGGTTTGTCAATTTTTAATTTGCGATGCAAGTCTACTGTAGGGCAGTAACGTGGCGCATCTGCTTCTATGCGTAGACATTTATTCTGAAGTATTTAAAATAGTTTTATATGTTGATGCATTATGTGTATTTCGACTATTCGTTTTTTCTATAGACTTTAAATCCTGTGTCCCAAAGGAGGTACGAACACCGACTGGCCGCCTCCCAGGCCAGGCGACAACTCTCCTCGGAATATGTGGGATACAGAAATGACTATTTAAATGTATTAAAGAATAGTCTCACCGTCGCTCCTGCCTATCAAAGTGGTGAGAAATGAAGCTGGTCGGCATGCAAGAGTTTGCCCCTAAGCTTGGAGCGGATACCGCCCGCATAGCTGCCAAACTACCCTGCTGCCACACCGCCCGAAAGATAGCAGCAGAGTTGCCGTCTGACCCGAGCCCGTGGGGTGACTGCAGAAGATAACCGAAGCCCTCGAGACACGAAAGAACCCTCCAGTCGGGATATATATATACACACACTATATATATATATATGGGTTGACGCCCAGCAGAAATGCTAATTGTGTTCGTAGTTCGTATTAGCACCGGCCGTGCTAACACTACTACAGCAACAGTCCTCCTAAGGACTCTCCCAAGACCTTCCAGAAATCTACCGGGCACTTTGAGCCTCCGACATCTTCACCACCAGCGCAGCAAAAGAGTCATCTCTACCCCTGACACTTGCCATCAGAGTTCACCACTTCCGACACATACACCACACGAGGTGCCCCGAGTCCCATTCATGACTAACAGCCGTAATTAGGGTTTTAGTTGTTTTCACTGCTACTTAATTTTCTCTCGTCCGCTCTTTCGGCCAACAGGCCCCTTCACCTGTCTTGCCNGTTTAGTTGTTTTCACTGCTACTTAATTTTCTCTCGTCCGCTCTTTCGGCCAACAGGCCCCTTCACCTGTCTTGCCCTACAAACGAAATCTGTTAAACACCCGGTGTGTGTTAAGAGAGGAGATAGTACGGGTCACTGTGTTCTATTCTCGTGAGAATAAAACTCGTAGTCCAGTCTATTTCTGTTTGCTTGCTCTGAAATGAAAGTGTGCCCTCTCCATAATCTGGTGTCATCCTAGAAGGGAGCAGCAGAGAATCGCGTATTTGGTAACTTTTTACCGACATAGAGAAGAACTGCGGACANGTGTCATCCTAGAAGGGAGCAGCAGAGAATCGCGTATTTGGTAACTTTTTACCGACATAGAGAAGAACTGCGGACATTCCCTTATCAGGACTGTACATTTGTCACACACACGCACATGCACACAAACTCACTCACTCACCAGATTCAATGGCCATCTACACTGTGAACCTGGGTACCTCTGTGCTAGGAATATACGTACATTAGAGCCATAACCACCAGAAAGTCGCACGACGAAGCATCTGGGCCAACCGAGTCAGCTGACACACTCCTTCCAGTGTTTATAAACTCGCCAGGCCTAACAAGGACTGACCCAGGCACTTCTGGTATACACACTAGCTAGGGGATTGTTTCCTGCCACCCTCTGCAGGGGTGAACATTAGAACCTTCCAATTCATGACGCTCGCCCATCGACGAGGAAGCAGGAGGAAAGCTGCTGTCTTCTCTTCTAATCATCCCTTTCGCTTTCAACCCACACCAGCCTTCAGCTGCTTGACCCTGCGCGAGAGAGCAACGGCCGCCCGATACATAGTGAAACCTCACTTCACTATCATCCCCGCCAACCTCTTTGGCACCCCAAATAGGTTTCCCAGAGTTGCTCATCCTGCAGCGGAACTACTGTGCTGCAGTGTTCCACTACCACTGGGGATAGATGACAGCCGACCCGCCCATCTAAACATCACCGGCCGTAATGTCAGTGTCAGCCAGTCCCGTTCCTGCCAGCACATCTGTATGTCTTCCATGGGTACAGGGCAGGGGATATCATCCACACGCTTCAGCTCCAGTATACCCACCATACCCTCTTCAAAGTGAGAGGTTGACGACCAATCATTCAGTTGCCTCCTCAGTAGAGTCCGCCCCAAACCTGTGCACCGTATTTATGCAGAACAAAAACTCCCTTGGCGTGACATCCTGATACCCTGGTATTCACGCATCAATGTGGTTTTGCTGCATGTGCTCAGGTGGGTGCAGCATATGGTACTATCGGGCTTATTAGCATTATATATAGCAATACTACCTTATTTCTGGTTATTGCTCTTCGTGGTCTTAATATGGGGCATAGGGTAGATAGCCTGGCATTGGCACGGACATATTTTGCATCTATGTGCGCCTTCCAGGCAAGTTTTCTATCCATATTTATGCCTAGATATTTACCTACATCTTTATGTGGGATTTGTTCGCCAAACATATTTATTTCGGGGCAGTCTTCCACTTGAGGTAAGTTTCTGCGAGTGAAAACAATGGCTTAATTTCTTTAAGATTAATTTGATCTGCCATTTTGTGTAGTAATTTTCGAAGTTGTCAGAGGTAGGTGGTTAGAAGCCGTTGAGTTACTAATTCTAAGCTGTGGGAGCGACTGAAAATAACTGTGTTGACCGCATAACAACCAAACTTTACAAGCCTTCGGCAGGCTTCGGCAGATCGTAAATTTAAATATTAAACAATACTGAGCCTAAGAAACTACCAAATGGCACTCCAGCAGATATTGTTTTCGCTTACGATTTAACCCCTTCACAGCAGCCTCGAACTGAAGACTGAGGTTCCTATTTATTCCTGGAACTCCGTGACAGCAAGAGAGGCGACGAAAGAAGCGGTGAAGATTGCCGAAGGCGGACTGTATTTTCCCCTCCATGGTTACTATGGGGGTGGGGGGTGCGAGTAGTCATGCACCGAGACATGAAGTAGGTTACTGGCCAGCAGCCTGTAGCAGCTGGCCCACGAGATAACCCTGGGCTTCAGAGCAGGAGGCACTGTGCCATATATGGTATAATATTGTTCTTGGAAAGGGGCCGCGGCTGTGGCGAGGCTAGCTCGGGTAAATGACGTAGACTGTGGTGTGACAAGCCTCCCCCTCCAGTTAGCCAGAGCCACAGGCGCAGAGGACGGGCGTCCTTTCGGAAGGTGACTGGACTCTCTCTTGTAGACACCTGGATTGGTGATTCTCTCGCCCTCTGAAGCTGGTGCCCCCCCCCCCTCATGCTTAAGCCGTGTTTGGTATAAGCAAAAGGAAGTATAGAGTTGAAAGGCCAAACATGACCAAAACATCTTGAGCTGACAGGTGAGGATCTGATGGATCCTGTTCGCTACACTTGGGGTAGAGAGCTGTGGTACAAGCGTGGCTGAATGCCTGGTTTTGTTCAGTCATCCCAAAAGTAAAGTTTCTAATCTTATGGTGGGATATGTGGTTTGCAAAGTGTTTCACAGCCTGTTTGCAAAGCTACTGGAAAATAAATATTATGGTTACAATTACAAATATTATAGTTTTAAGAGTATAGCTAAGTTCACTACGAAATCGAACTGCATTCTTCAATTGGTGTTTTAGCAACTTGGGTTATCTGGTCTAAGTTGCAGTAATTATGTGCAGTGAAAAATTAAGTAGGTGACTGGCAACCCCTACACACATACAAGTAAAAGCTCATACAGGATACTTAAATGTGGCTGTTACATTTACAAAAATCAACAGGAGAAGTTAGGATGGAGCCATTCAATTGTTTTTCTTGAGATTAAAAGTCCATTGTAGGTTTTTCCTTACAATTTTGGTACAAGCAAAACTTCTGGTTAAGATTTAAAAATTGACAGATGTTCACATGCCCATAGGTAAAAAAGAGAAATTACACAATGTGAAACAAGAAGTTCATCATTTCAAAATGTTGACAGTTGGTAAGTTACTGTAAGTGAACACGAAACGGTATGACCACAATGAACAAAATTATTTGGTCGAAATATACACACATTTTGAAAGAGGTTGTGTGATGCCTATAGGCTGCAAGTATATCATGCTCCGACAAGGGTACACTTGGTGTTGGTCAGTAACACTGGCTAGACAAACTCAGTGCTGGAAATTAATAATGATAAAGCACCGGGCTTTGATCTGACCATGGTACGAGGTTGGAGGGGTACGCTATCGGCAAAGTATGTAGTCTGGTATGATGCTGGCCATTTTACATGTAGACAATGTAGGCACTGGTGCTGGTTTACCTGTGGCAGGTCATCGGTAGCCGGTGATTGACCCCCCCTCCCATCTTAGGGTGGCTAGTGGGCTGGTCTACCTGGAGCTGTGGTCCAGGAGCGCTGGTCTGAACGTCTTTGAGGTCGAGGTGGTTGGCTGCGGCAGTAAGAGGCCTTGGCTGGCAATGCCTAGTGCATCTGGTAGGCCTTAACGTAGACTGACTATGATGGGGTGTGGTACTTCGGTGATCTTGTGGGGAGGCTCGAATAAGCCACTAGTGAGACCTCCCCAGTCAGCGGGCAGCTTGAGCTCGTTCCCACGGGGAGGGGCTGCAGAACAACAGGGTAGGTTTAGAGGCAGTAGCTGCCCTTTTATGCCTCCACCCTGCACCACTTCTATGGGTGAAGGGCATGGGCGAGGTTCTAGGATTTCACCACACGAAGTAGGAGCAGGCGACGAGTTCTCTGGCTAAAGTGTTACCAGAAGAGGTTGGCCCACTAAGAATCAGTCCTGGCACTCCAACCGGCGAAGTTCAACGTGGTGGATGGAGTGGGTTAGCTGATCTGGATGTCTTAGTTACTTTTTCGCATGTATTCCCAGTGATTGTGGTACCTTACAATGTTCCAAGCACCGAAGTACTTGGTTCAAGGTACTGGTGACCATCGCATGGGTTGTGATTGATGACGTACATACACCCGGTTAAGGGTAGCCCGCATTACTACACTAGTCCTGGCAATCAAGTAAAAACCACAGTCGCCTACTTCTCCTTGGTGAATTTACATCTACAAGGTTTAAGCTTACCAATAACAATCGCCCTAGAAAAAGTATGCAGGGTCTGTGTAAAAAAAAAAGTGTTCATTCCTCAAAGGAATATATACAGTGACCCGCACTATCTCCTAGCTATCCAATTGATTGTAACTGGTGGGGAGGGTACCTGGAGCAGAACTAACAAGAGCAGATGAACTAAGTAGCTATTAGAATAACTGTACCCTAACTCTCTACACTTTTTGTTTTGAAGAGACTCGGGGGTCACTACCAGAGTGGTAAATAAGTTTAAGGGAGTGAAGATTTCTTCGGAAGGGGGAGGGGGGGTCGCTGGTCTCGAAGGTTTCTACAAGGTAGTAGCGGTCCTTCGTGACGAAGGCAGTAGGCAGAGAGCTCCAGCCCTATAAGCGATGGAACGAGCTTCTGAGAATCAACTGGCATTCTTGGTGTATGTGTGGCCATAAATGGTATCCCCGGCTTCGCCCTTCGGCTGTCGGGTATCTTTGTGGGTGAGTTTCTATCTTCACAGCACTTACAACATTCTCTCGGGGAAGGTTGTAAATGGGGTAGTTGTATGCGGGTTGCATCTGACGATAGCTTAGGGGCAGAGCTTTGTTTACATTGTGGCTACTATTGGACATGGAGGACTATTAATACTACATGGTGTCTGGCATAGTGTAGTAGACGGTCGACTGTCATTTACTTAGGTGATGCCTGACTAGGGAGTGCGTCAGTCGGCTCTGGAGTCAAGCAGCCTTGGTTTCAAACCCCACTTGGGTGACGTCGTGACATCACACACAGATGAAAGAGAGTTGAAAATACTATGGCCAATCAATACACATTATGTGTCAAGGTAGATAGGTGAATATAAGTTTAGTTGAAATAGGCAAAGTCAAACGATAACAATATTTACATTCAAAACAACGCGAATGCAAACAAAGTTAATCTGATAATTTGAAGTGAATGAATCACATGGAAGTAATTATCTGTGTTAGCAAGTGGTTTTAATTCTACAAAATTGTTCAATAGATAGATAGTCTGACTTGTGTTTAGTTACAAGTAAGCAAATGGAAGCGAATTAGAGTAAAAAAACTAACTCTAACTATAAGGTCATGAATGAACTAATCCATTCTAATGTCAGGTGCATTACTATACATTCATAAAATTGTGCAATATTGATATTGGCTCTAAGCATTACTTGGCTTCCAGGCATTACTTTTATCTAGGATTTATTTACTTGGCTGGATAAAAAACCACACGTGTGTTAAAAATCTTTCATCTCTGGCTCATGGCCATCAACACATATTAGCAGTTAGGCTGTAAAAACATCATACACTAATAGCAGAATTCAACATATTATGCAAAATATGCCCTGCACTTCCCCCTGAGGCCGCCCTACCCACCATATCCGAACTCCTCCAGGAAAAGCTGAAGCTGTTCGTAAGGCCNGTCGGGTATCTTTGTGGGTGAGTTTCTATCTTCACAGCACTTACAACATTCTCTCGGGGAAGGTTGTAAATGGGGTAGTTGTATGCGGGTTGCATCTGACGATAGCTTAGGGGCAGAGCTTTGTTTACATTGTGGCTACTATTGGACATGGAGGACTATTAATACTACATGGTGTCTGGCATAGTGTAGTAGACTGGTCGACTGTCATTTACTTAGGTGATGCCTGACTAGGGAGTGCGTCAGTCGGCTCTGGAGTCAAGCAGCATTGGTTTCAAACCCCACTTGGGTGACGTCGTGACATCACACACAGATGAAAGAGAGTTGAAAATACTATGGCCAATCAATACACATTATGTGTCAAGGTAGATAGGTGAATATAAGTTTAGTTGAAATAGGCAAAGTCAAACGATAACAATATTTACATTCAAAACAACGCGAATGCAAACAAAGTTAATCTGATAATTTGAAGTGAATGAATCACATGGAAGTAATTATCTGTGTTAGCAAGTGGTTTTAATTCTACAAAATTGTTCAATAGATAGATAGTCTGACTTGTGTTTAGTTACAAGTAAGCAAATGGAAGCGAATTAGAGTAAAAAAACTAACTCTAACTATAAGGTCATGAATGAACTAATCCATTCTAATGTCAGGTGCATTACTATACATTCATAAAATTGTGCAATATTGATATTGGCTCTAAGCATTACTTGGCTTCCAGGCATTACTTTTATCTAGGATTTATTTACTTGGCTGGATAAAAAAACACACGTGTGTTAAAAATATTTCATCTCTGGCTCATGGCCATCAACACATATTAGCAGTTAGGCTGTAAAAACATCATACACTAATAGCAGAATTCAACATATTATGCAAAATATGCCATGCACTTCCCCCTGAGGCCGCCCTACCCACCATATCCGAACTCCTCCAGGAAAAGCTGAAGCTGTTCGTAAGGCCCTTCTACCAGGCTCTGCTGGAGGCGTATGCACGACAGGCCACCAACAGGAATTTAGATAGATCCTGAATAACCCAAGAAAATGATGACACGATACTTGTAGCCTTATATTAACCTAACATAAACATTGCTTTGCTGACACTTTGTAATATTTATTATCGTAGTCCAAGCCAGTTCCTATTGCAAATTTGTGTGTGAGAATGAAGTATACCATATTACCAGTAACTGTTAAGGCCACGGTTGACAGATATTTAAATGATTCGAATAATCAAGGTTTTCAATCTGCTGTGTATATTAACTTGCATCAGCATTACGAGTTAGCTCTCCTTAGGTGTTCTCATTGTTACGGAATATGAGTACATAATAGCCAAGCGGTGTGTAAATTTTGACTATTTATCTGTTTTCCTATACTGTGAGCATTTTTATTTAATATGTTGCAGTATTAGACATGTATGTTTTTACCTTTTCTGTATTTTTTACTTATCACTTAGCGATCAAGATCAAAAATTCATTTAATAATGTGACCACTAATGGCATCTCATTGTCATTGGATGGTGCCAATACTGACTCGGGAGGCATTATTCTCTGCACTGCCCTTCATTTTGTGACCATTTACTATAGAGCCATCAAACTAAATTGTATGTGGCACTCCCAATATCTACATAACACATTAAGTGGTGATGTGTAGGGGGTTCCAGGAATATTGATGTAGGTTCCTGCCTTACCTGGCTTGCAAGATTAAGGTGAAAACTGGTGAAATTTCCCGATGCCATAACTCGGTGAGCATGAGTTAGTAAGGGTAGTGCGGTCGACGGCCCATGGGACTCTTGGAGACCTCTGTCGATGTGTGCTTCTTATGAATGATGAACTTATCAATAATTGCACATACCTAGTGGTTTCACTATCTACGCGGACGAGGTTGTAGTCCACCTCACACACCTTACTTACACTTGTTACTGCTGCAATAGGTAGCAGCACCCAAATTATCCCAAGGGGTAAAATAAATAAAACACTCGTGGTTATTCAAGATGTTTACATACTTCTTTGGTACATATGCACTTACACTGATAGGTGATAAGTTTATACGAACCCGACTTGGGTGGGCTGGACGACATGTCCGTCCCTGAAAAGAGGTGTGGGTAGCCACGCTCGTTTGATGTTTTAATAAAGAAATTAATTTAATTTATTTTGAATTTTTGACGCTTTGTATTGCTTAGGGATTTTATTCCCACTGTTTAACTATATTTGGGACCATGTAGCATTATTATCCCATCCAGCAGACTGGTCTACNATTTTTGACGCTTTGTATTGCGTAGGGATTTTATTCCCACTGTTTAACTATATTTGGGATCATGTAGCATTATTATCCCATCCAGCAGACTGGTCTACGTCACGCATGTGGGAAGTATGCTGGACATCGCGACCGACCCGATCTGCACCGATGTTCCCTCCAATTGCCGGGGCGCCTGACGG
Source organism: Clitarchus hookeri (assembly GCA_002778355.1). Classification (NCBI taxonomy): domain Eukaryota; kingdom Metazoa; phylum Arthropoda; class Insecta; order Phasmatodea; family Phasmatidae; genus Clitarchus; species Clitarchus hookeri. The sequence goes on along the minus strand of NQII01000241.1, from coordinate 282,803 downwards.
CTGTGGCTTTCGGGGGGGACACCGTGTTGGACTGCTTGTTATTTTCCCCCATGAGTTACCTCTTGAGATAAATAAAGCAAGATGGTCACTTGAGTCATGTAGTTCATCAAGATGAGGTTGGTGTGTTCCATTCTCGCCGACCCATACTGATGTACTCGCGGCCAAGTGTTCACTTTGGCCTGGTTTTGGCTAGGTGGTGTAAGTGACTGCAGAGGTGCAAATGTTCACTAGATGACACGTGTATGCATAGTTCTTGTCAAACGCCCCCTTCGGTGACTGCTTGACCCCACAGTTCCCCAGGTGAGGCGTCATGGCGCAGCTGGGCGGGGAAGCTGACCCGGTTGGGCTTGCAGGTGTTGCAGTTGTTGTGCTGTCATTGATGCATCGCGGGTGGAAAAAGTCGCCCGAGGGTGCCCCCATCAGTCTCGGTACTTGACATGCCCGATTCGCCGCTTGGGGCAGTGGGTGTGGTTGCTCTGTTATTGTTTTGTACGCCCTCTTGGTTGGTCACCGCAGCGCTGGGCGTCGCGGCACTGGCCTCTTCTATGGTCAGGTGGAGGTCGTCACAGTTTATGTTAACTATCCTCCTGTTGCTTACCTTTACAAGGTAGGTGGTGTTTCGGAGCGCCTTTATAACTGTGTGTGATGCACTGCACTTCGGGGCGAACACCGCGCAATAATTTTTCGCGCTGCTGGAGAGTTTATGCTTCCAGACATACACCAGCTCTCTAGGTGTTCATTTGCACAGTACCTGCATGGTTGACAGCTCCCACTTCGTTATATACCGGGCTTGGTTCCTGCGGGCAGCTTGCAGGTCTGCCTCTCGGCACTGCCACTGGGCTGTATTATCCTCCACTTTGCCCGTGCTGTCTATGCTGTCCCGCGAACTCCCCAGGCAGCAGTAATACTCTATCTTGTAAGATTGCAGCAGGTGATTGGCCTGTAGCCAGATTCACATTCCGTATGATGGTGAAAAGCGGTCGCTGACTGGTGTTCGGCCCAGGTTACATGATTTTTGCCAACACACAGGCGTAACTAGCTCTTGAGGTCCTGGTTTCGATGCTCCGTTGGGTTGGCCTGTGTGTGCTATCCCCCACTTAGTACACAGGTGACACCACTGTCTACCTGTGAACTGTGTATCATTTTTCGTGAGTAGTGTTCTGGGGTAACCACAGCGGTGGTAGAACTCGGCCTCCAGTACACAAGCGATGTTACGTGCATGTGTACTGAAAACTGGATAGGCTTCTGTCCACCTGAAAAACGAGTCGCTTACGACTGAAATAAATGGTTTTCTGGCAGTTGTGCGGGGGTAAGGGTCCATAAAGTCTAATGAGATCGTTTTGAATGGTTAATTTGGCACTCGTAGCTGTTGTTGCGTCACTCCATCTGTGCGGCAGCTTTTGAAGTGGTTANGTTACGTGCATGTGTACTGAAAACTGGATAGGCTTCTGTCCACCTGAAAAACGAGTCGCTTACGACTGAAATAAATGGTTTTCTGGCAGTTGTGCGGGGGTAAGGGTCCATCAAGTCTAATGAGATAGTTTTGAATGGTTAATTTGGCACTCGTAGCTGTTGTTGCGTCACTCCATCTGTGCGGCAGCTTTTGAAGTGGTTANAGTTTTGAATGGTTAATTTGGCACTCGTAGCTGTTGTTGCGTCACTCCATCTGTGCGGCAGCTTTTGAAGTGGTTACATTTCACACACTCACGTACATACCTGCGCACATCTCGCATGACCTCTGGCCAGTGAAAATGAGCTTGCACGTTTCTGGTTGTATGTTGTGATCCTGGATGACCTGCAAATTGGCAAGAATGTGCATGATGTAACACCTGTTGATGTGCGTCCTTGAGCACGTAGAGACGCCATGGCACTTTCGGTTGGCGTGCCTGGTTTCCACGTGTGCTTCTTCCACTTGCCACCATTCTCCATTGCTTTGTGTTATTTCCGCTATGCGGTATTGGGTGTTTGGGCATTGTTGTGTGGCTAACATGTGGCCTGGAGTTCATCCAGCTTGAGTTTTACTCCTGCCGGTGCCTTGATATTGTTGCAGCTAACTACGCCCTCGCTAGATGTTCGGTGAGTGGCTGCTGTATGGGGCAGTAGATCATCCCACTTGACTTCGTGCACTGCTACTATTTCGCCAGGCGTGGATGACAGCTCGTCAGCTAACTAGTTTTCGGCTCCAGGAATGTGTTGGACTTCAAAGTCCTACGAGTGGAGAAACAATGCCCACCATGCCAATTCGCTATGTGCTTCCTTCATGAAGTGAGGCCATACTAATCAGTGATTGTCTGTTCGGAGTGTGAAGCGCTGGTATTTGAGGAAGGCTCGGTACCTCTTGATGGCCCACACTACTGCAAGGCATTCGTGTTCATTCACATTGTACCTGCATTCTGTAGTTCAGAATTTTGCACTACTGAACTATATTATGTGTCGCTCCTGATTCTCCCCGAGTTGGAATAGAACTGCTCCCAGTCCTTTTTCACTCGCATCTGTTTGGAGGTACAGGTGTGTACTAGTGTCGTGGCGGGCTAGTGTGGTGTATTGCCGGAACCTGGCTCTCAGCTCTGCAAAACAGGTGTTGTGTTCTGCGGTCCACTGGTATTTCCGGTTTAGTGAAAGCATGTCTGTCAGTGGTGCTGTGACTTTTGCAAGGTCGTGAATATATTCTTGCAGCCAGTTTACCAATCCAAAGTATTTGCACAATTGTTTACGTTTTGCATGGCACAGAGTAGTCATCTATGATTGATAGCTGTTCGGGAGTTGGACGGCTGCCACTTTCATCCACCAAATATCCGAGAAATGGTATAGATGGTTTCCCTATGTGGTTCTTCCGGTTNTTGGACGGCTGCCACTTTCATCCACCAAATATCCGAGAAATGGTATAGATGGTTTCCCTATGTGGTTCTTCCGGTTTGCGCATTTCAGTTTGTTTATGGCTAGTCGTTCTAAAACTGGTGACAGGTGCTTGATGTGGTCCTCCAACATATCTGTCATCCAACGTATCTGTCCTCCACTACGTCATCCAAGTGCACGAGGGCAAAGTCTCCTATTTACCCATCGAGTACTTTGACCATTATAACCTGAAATGTTGCTGGCCCACATTTAAGCCCGTAAGGTATTGCACAGGATTGAAATCTCCGCCCATCTGGTGTGGTAAAAACGTTTTTGTCCCAGTCCTCTGGTTTGATTTGCATTTGATAGTACCCACTGCGGAGGTCCAGTGACATCATGATTTTTACTTTGTCGAGTGTATGTAATGCATCTTTGACACTTATATAGAGTGGCGGTGTGATCTTGGCTATTATATTAATGAACCTAAAGTCTACACAAAAATGGCACGTCCCATTCTTTTTTGTGCTAGTGTTGTGGCACTATTTTAAAGTCTGTGGGTGGATTCTGTCATGCTCTCAGTATGCATTTCTNTGATTTGCATTTGATAGTACCCACTGCGGAGGTCCAGTGACATCATGATTTTTACTTTGTCGAGTGTATGTAATGCGTCTTTGTCACTTATATAGAGTGGCGGTGTGATCTTGGCTATTATATTAATGAACCTAAAGTCTACACAAAAATGGCACGTCCCATCCTTTTTTGTGCTAGTGTTGTGGCACTATTTTAAAGTCTGTGGGTGGATTCTGTCATGCTCTCAGTATGCATTTCTTTGATTTGATCTTTAATGATCGTGCGTTGGTGTAGCTAATAACTGCGCGGAGCAGCGTAGATTGGTCGCTCGTGTTCCAGTGGTATTTAGTGTTCAGCTGCTGTGGTGCGCCGTAATGGGTCGGCTGCCATAAATACATCGTACTGCTCATGCAGTAATCTTTGCACGTTGTTGTGAAACTCCGGTGGTACCACATGATCAAGTTTGTCCAGCTGGACGTCGGGTGCGCAATTTGTGGGTTGTTGTTCGAGGTCGTACACAGCTCGTTAATATTTTTGGCCAAAATGGATTCTATGTTCCACAGGTTCTACAATAGTGTTTTGCTCAGTTAACCAGGGAATACCAAGTATGGCATCCTCACAGTGGTCAGCTGACACGAGGGCTGTGGTGGTGGGCTCCACGTCATGTATTGGGACAGTTACTGTCGTCTCTCTAATTGTTTCCCCCATGTGCTGCTGTGTAGTGAGTTGTACTGTGTTGCTTGCTTAATTTTACTGATGTCGGCGAACCCGACAGGCACAAAGTTGTGTGATACTGTTGTGTCGACCAAGGCATGCATGTCTTAGTGTTCACAGTGACTGAAATTCTGATTATTTGGGGATTTCCTTGAGTGATTTGTTGTAGCATAATATGTTGAGGTTTCGGTGTTAACTTTTTGACTGTGACTCGGGGGCAGTGAGTGCCCGGTTTTCCTACCCCGATGCCATTTACTATCGGTGGGGCTTGATTGTTTGTTGGTGGGTTGTACATGGTATTGCGCTTTGGACAGTCGCTATTCCAATGGAACTGCTGCCTCTCGCAATATCTGCATATGAAGGGAGGGCGCCCCTTACCAGCGTAGTCCCTCGCAGTGGCCACGCCTGGCGTGGTTGGACCCATGGATGCAGGCGCGGCTGCGCGGTGGTGGTCAGGGTCTTTGCGGGTCAGTGGATTTGACCTGGTCGCGTCACGAACAGCTGATGGTTGCGCAGCCCTGCTACCTTGCTCTGTGTCACGTGTGTGGCACGGGAAAAATCCATCCTGCTCATGTCGCAATGTGTCTTGTTCTCTAGCTGTTTGGTCTAGCAATGTGGCTGATCGCATGAAGGCTTCAATACTACCCCGAACTAAGGGGACTAGAGCTAGTCTATTTTCCTGTCGCACTGTGGCTGCTACTACTTCTAGCATTTCTGTTTCCCTCATTTATGGGTGAAAATGTCTTATCAAATTAATTTTCCTGGTTGCAAATGCTGATAAAGTTTCCCCAGGATTTTGTGTTTCAAGAACAGCATGGCTTTGAGCTTGCAGGGAGGAATAAATATTGGCAAAGTGACACTGAAACCTATTCCATAACTCGCTCCATTGCATACCATAATGGTTTACTGTGCGCCACCATACACATGCATATCCCATCAGTTGGCCTCCGACACAATTTGGCCACTCTTGTTCACACACTCTAAACCTGGTTAAACATCCTATGCTGTCTCTCAGGAATGCCTGCGGGTCCTCGGTGGGCTGCCCAGGAAAAAGGTAATAATGTTTGTCTACAATTTGCACACAAAATGTTTCCATTTCAGTGGGCTGTTGCTTGTTCACTTCCGGTAAGGCACTCGATGTGGTAAAGTTTGGTGCAGTTTACACACAGCATTGTCCCGTCTCCGATGCCTGCACACGTAATTTGTTTTACATCTGTCGATTTTTAAAATTTTGTAAGGTTGTGTCCAAGAAAAGTTTGGTTTGTGGAGGGGGTGCACACTTGCACACACGACTCGTGACAGTACCGATGGTTCACCAGACCACTTGTGGTCTGGTACAGTCTGCGACAATTGCACCCTCTGGCCATCAGAGGTGCAGCTCCAGGTTCGCCGAACAAGTTCGCGGTTGGCCTGGCGAATATCTTCTTCAAGACGCCTCGTGTTTGCTGGTTCTCGACAGTGGCACTGTGTCCTGGGACGGGTTGGACACGAGCAAGAGCCGTACATACTTCAAGCCTAATATTCGGTTTTTGCCATTACTGGTCCACCAGTTCATATGGCATCTACCGAGGTACAGCTCGGCCATGTGGTTCAGCACGCGGGCTGTCATGGTGACAGCTATGGTCGCCTCGGTTGCTGGCCCGCCTCCCTTTGCGCCCGCGTGGGGAGAGGATACCGTTGCGGTCTGGGGTGTTGGTAACCATGCTTGCGCGCATGCGGATGGTGGTCCGTTATGTCACCCGCTCGCACTGGAATGTGTGAGGGGGTAGCGCCTGTTTGTTTGGCTCGACCCGTGTCCACAATGTTGGCGTTCGGGGATGTTCCTTTATCCGCCATTGTCCCAAAATGGTGTGAATGTCCAAAACGTGAAATTTGCTGTTTTGAGGTTCAAAATAGATTTTAATTGATTCTTGCTGAAGGCTTTTGAACACGTGTCTTTTTGGCAAAGTGCTTTACACGTATATGTACCCTATGCAAACAAATTACCCTTAGAAGTCGCGTGTTGTACACACAAAAAAATGTATATTGTGGTGAAAACAGAAGTTACTCTCAAATGTGATAAACACACACAGGCACTGTTTATTGGTAAGTTATGTTGCATGTCACGAGACATGGATTGTAATTTCATTGGCATGAAAATGAAAAACAAAGTACACTGAAACATCTTGGGATGTGCTAAAGGGGAACAACGTACACTGGAATGCTGTGGGATGTGAAAGCGGGAAAACAAAGTACACTGGGACGTCGGGGATGTAACACGATGCACTGTTCTGGTTCACCGCACTCGTGCTCACGTGTTCTTCTGGAATAGCCCCACTAGTTGGGAAATCCATAGGCATCAGGAAGATGGCTAGTGCGATATTAAAGCTGGTTTTAGCCCCACAAGTTAGGCAAGTCATATGACGTGTAGGGATTTCCAGGGATATTGATATAGGTTTCTGCCTTACCCGGCTTGCAAGGTTAAGGTGAAAACTGGTGAAATTTCCCGGCACCATAACTCAGAGCATAAATTAATGAGGGTCTTGCGGTCGAGGGTCCATGGGTCCCTGGAGTCCTCAGTCGATCTGTTTTTCTTATGAATGATGAACTTATCAATAATTGCACATTCCTAGTGGTTTCACTCTTTATACTGGCGAGGCTGTAGGCCACCTCGCACACCTTACTTACATTTGTTACTGCTGCAATAGGGAGCAGCACCCGAAGTACCTCAAGGGGTGAAGTAAATAAAACACACATGCACTTTCGCTGATATATAAGTTTATATGGACCCAGCACTGTGGTCTGCAGTGACCATTGCTGTTCAATAAGGGCCTAAGCCATCAAAATTAAATGCAGTTACGCAGTACATGTTAAATCCTGTTAAATTTGGCAGTAAAACAGATGGTCGTCCCCTCGGCACGAATTAAGCAGAATGTTCTGGTTACCTGAAAATACTATTGACTTGAAAGTGATTACAAGCCAAAAGGAACGTGCCGAGGGGGTCCGCACGGAACGAAACTCCCGTCTTGCCGGCTGGGCCGAGTGCTGAAGTCAGACTAAAATCATGGCATCTGCTTCCTCTAATGGTGACCAAAGCCGGCGCCAAAAATTAAGTGAAAAATGACATGAACCCTTTTCATGCTAATTAATATGCTACAATATACCATTTCATGGTGAATAACATGTTGGTGACATCCCTGTGATTAATTAAGTGTTAATTATGTTTGTAACTGTGACATCAGAGGGGATGTCACCGCACTAGAAACATGAAGTAAAAACGGTAAGTCCTTGATAGGCGGTCTGCTGTGAAGAAAATACATAATTACCTTTTAAACACTGAACATAATTAACATACTAAAATTGATTGGAAAAACGGGAAACTGAAAATACATTTGAGTGCCCGGTTTGTTTCGGCGAGTCCAAGAGTTTCAGCTTGGGTGGGCTGGATGAGTCCATCCCTGAAAAGTGGCGTGGGTAGGCAAGCTCGTTTAAGGTTTTAATAAAGAAATGCATTTAATTAATTCGGTTATGGCGTTTTTGACACTTTGTATTGCTTCGGGATTTTATTACCCACTGTTTAACGGTACTTGGGATCACGTAGCACTGATATCCCAGCCAGCAGGCTGACTGACATCATGCAGTTGGGAAGGGCGCTGGACATCGCGGTGTGAGCTGCACCGATTTTTCCCTCTAATTGCCAGGGTGCCTTCTTTATTTGCACTATCCTGTTACCCAAAATATTTGGTCTATGAACAGCTTTTATAAGCATAATTGTGTTAATACACTGTCAAACTTAGTTGCATATTAGTAAACTTAGCTTACCATTATCATCTTTTCTAACCATTATCACTAGGTTCATCTTAGTTATCATGGGATTTACGGAGGCCTGACAAATATTTTTTAGGGGGCGTCAAATTTTGAGGTTTTGGGTCAAAACTATTTTTGTGTCCTCCCTCCCCCCTTCCCTGTTTGATGCAATGCTATGCACTTCAAATATTACCTATGGTTTTTATTCTTTAGTACCAATAGAAAACATTTTTACCATTTTCTGTCAAACTATTAAAAGTTGGATGTTTTATGAAAAAGACAATATCCTGTTCACATTAAACTATTGCACAGAACAAAGTTATAGAGGCTGAGGCATCTAAAGCAGACCACCTGAATAATATCGACGATTTCAGTGGTAGAAGAAAATGTTTCAGACAAAAATTACTTGGGTCCAAGGTGCTAATAACCTGATAGTGATAGTTTCCCTGTATGTGGAAGGGTAAAGAAGATAAAAAGGTCAACTTCGTTAATTTAAATGGAATTATGATTTCTATTAACACCCCTTGACAGTGCATATGAAGATGTAATATATATGATGACATTTGCCGGTCATTCAAGATCGCTGAAGGCCAGTGACGAAACAAACTGTGCTGCCGCATGGAGCAATGGGCCCATGTAGCACCGTCCTGTAGCGACTGTAGACATCCTGTAGCTGGCGTTTTTTTATACAAACACCAGCCTCAGACTACGCTTCCTTTGTTATTTTATAATGACATCAGGTGTACAAATTGGCGACCTTGTGCATTGATACATACTGTAAAGCAATTCTGATCTGACAATACCGCACGTCGAATTTCATCTGGAATTATCGAAGAACAAGCTCGTGCTTTCATATCCTAGGGAGTCGTCGGCGGGTCTTTGTAGACCTGTTGCTTTAATGTTCCCCACAGATAAAAAATCCCGTAAGCATTATGTCTGGGGAATGTGCAGGCCATTTCGTGTTTCCAAACCGACCGATCCAACTACCACCGAAAGTTCTGTTTAGAACCGTTGTAATTCTCTGTGCAGAATGAGCGGGACGTCCGTCGAGTTGGTACTACATGAATTGCCTAATGTCAAGTGGGATATCTTACCATAATTTTGGCAGCACTTCTGTTAGGAACTGTAAATACTTGATGCTATTTAGGGTCCCATCAATAAAATAGGGACCAATTAGGCGATTATGTATAAAACCAAACCACAAGTTTACAGACCATGGTCTCTGTTTATCCACTTCTCTCAGCCAGTGTGGGTTGTCAGCTGACCAGTAGTGCATGTTGCGAAGGTTAATCTACCCGTTGTTTGTAAATGATGCTTCATCGGTAAACAAAATCTTGGACAGGGACGTGTCATCGGTTCAAAGTTTTCGTAGACACCATTCGGAGAACTGTACCGAATGCCGAAAGTCATTTTCATGTAGCTGTTGATGAAGTGAAATATAGAAAGGATGAAATTTAATGTTATATAATATTCACAGAATACTCCGTCGACTAATCCCACTCTCATGTTCAAGATGCCTCGTGCTGACATGTTGATTGTGTGCTACCGCGGCTAAGATTTTCATTGCATTTCCCTGGTCAGTTGCTGTTTTTCGCCGCTGGCGTCATTTATTTTCCACGCTTTCAGTTTCTTGAAATAAATTTATTATGTTCGCAAAGACAGATCGTACCGATGTGGCACAATCAGGATATCTCTCAGCATACAATCGCACTGCTGCTCTAATGCTGCGGTGACATTCGCCGTAAATGAAAACCATATCAACTCATTCGGCTGTCGTGTACATTGTGCCAGTTCGAATAACGTCACGAATAAGTCGTCTGATCGCTACAACAGCACAGCACAGACTGATGGCCCATTGTTCCATGCGGCGGTGCGGTTTGCTTCGTCATTCACCTCCAGCGATCTTGAATGGCCGGCAAATGTCATCGTATTTATTACATCTTCATACGCACTGTCGAGGGGCTTTTATAAATTTCATCATTCCATTTAAATTAACGAGGTAGACCTTTGTATTTTATTTACTCTTTCACGTACGGGGAAATTATCACTATCAACTTATTAGTGCCTTGGACCAAAGCATGTCCGTAGCATTATAAATTATTTTATGGCTGCCATGTTCAAATTACGTTTTGTTTTAACTTGCTATCGAGTTACAGTTGTGGTGCCCTGAGGATGTACCTTATTTTGCATTGCAATGTGTTTTAATATCTTTAATTGTTTACCGTGGTTAGTCCCGAGGTCGGAGTTGGATTGTGTCTGCGGGAAGATTGAAAGGGACCGCACCCACTTTCGTGTTTGACAGGTTTGTATATTAAGGCTGCCGATGACCTGCCTGCTCCGATATAGATTTACGAGTAAATACTCACGTATTATTTAAATTGTGTATTTATGAATTTTACCCGTACACAAGTAGGTACCTATGTTTTTGACATTTTTAAATGTGTGATTGTTTCATGGTAAACGAACAGCAACTTTGGTAGACTCTATCCGAGCGCCCACTCCGTCATGTTCCAGCTTTAAAGTAATTTTAGTGGGTTTTATTTGGCAGTTTGTTAATAACTAGTCGAGTTAATTGTGCCATACTATCCTGAATTTTATAATTGTTCAACTTTAAAAATGGTCAATGAGTATTTGTTGTGTGACATTTTTGGGAATGAATAAAATTTTTGAACACTGTTTCTGTCAATAACTTGTAATGCGTCACAAGTTAATCTGCGAAACGACTCTACTGCCTTGTGTAGTATTATTGTGTTTTTGTTTCATGCACTATGATGGAGTGCGTGGGCTTCCATATACTCTGAAGAAGTAAGAGCTAGTATATTTCCTGAAGGGAATACAATGTGTCCTTCCCCGCTGAAGCTACCGTGGCAGATCTGCGACGTGCAGGTGTCGCCTGTTGGAAGGGTCGCTACCAGGATTCGAGCCGCGACGCGGGCGAGGTGGTCTCGGTGAGTGGCAGTTCATTTGTTTCAGTCTATATAGCCCATTAGATTCCCGTCCTTTCCTTGTAAAGCCCCGCGCTGCTTTGCCTTCGTTTATCATAGCTCTGGCTAAAGTTATTGATATATGGTTGTGCTATGATGAGACTTTGCTGCGAGCTCTGCTAGACAAATGCGAAGGGTATCGTTTACAACTTAGTATTGAATAAATCAATAGTGTAAGTTAATCATTTGCTAATTCCCATCGAAAGGTTTTAGCGAATGCCTTGCCTGCACGCATTAAACGTAATTGCATACGTGATCTTGTACACCGCTTTCAACGCCCCGGTAAGCCCTTGAGTTCGTTGAATTCATAATAGCCCATCAGGAGGCATTGTGCTTAGATTTGCCAGAAACAGAAATCGTTAATATTGTACTGGAAAACCTAGTACCTCGTGTGCGCACATTATGCACTTTGTTATCCGTGCTGCGGGCAATAATCAAGCTCAGGGCGCTCGCAGTGGAATTGGAGGGTCGGTCAGCCGCAGCGGCTGAATATCGCTCTACTTTTCCTCCAACTTCATATCCTACACCGATACATGTGAAGGTGGTAATGTGACAGTTGTGAGTGATGGGATTGACAATCGCCGTTGTAGTAATTGTGCCAGGCGAGGGCACATTAGCTGTAATTGTATGCAGCTACGTGTTGCATACAGCAACGCAAATGTTTTCGCTGTGGTCAAATTTGACATTTACCTGCTGGATGTACTCAGGTGGGAAACGAATGACGGCTGGGAAGTTGTGCGGTGTTTCCAGCCGTCGTTCGAGTGCGTGCAAAAATCCGCAGTTACATAAGAAATGCGTTGTGCAGGTCGCGTGTGGTGTCGTATTACATCCTGCTTTAGTGGATACCGGCGTGACGAACTGCGTGGTTAGTTGGCATTTTGTGAAATCTTTGTTGCGCGCTAAGGTATTTTCATGGTTGCGCGTTCGCCGTGTTTTTGAACTACATTTGTGCATTGCGAACAGTGAAGTACTGAAGGCCACTCACGTAGTGGATTTGCACTTTGAAATTGGTAGTTTTTCCTGGACCTTTCCCTTTTGTGTGCTTCGAGTTATTAACTATGATAACTCCTAAAATCATGCACCTTTCAAACACACGCTACCATCCGTGGCTCGTTACGACAGCATAGTATTCAAGCGTTTGAACCTATGCTTATCTTCCTACTGGGTAATATCATTGGGGTGTTGGCCATTTAGAATATATTCAAGTTATTTTTCTTTCAGCCGCATGTGTCTGGGTGATGTAATCACATATGGTGGTACATTCAGTTAAAGACAAGTAAACGACGGAGTTCGTCCATATCTATGCATTCAATCTCGGTAGGAAGTGGTGATATTTAGACGGACGATAAGGCGCGGCATGGCAATCGGATCTAGCAAGGCCGTTGTTGAAGACATGGAGTACCGTGTGACATGTTAGTTCGGTCAAGAAGAGTGTTATTTTCTGCCAAGCACGCTCTCGAGCCTTCACAGGTAACTTATTTGTTGGTAGACGTAGGTACGACGACGGGGGTCGGAGGCTCGACAAGAGAGTGAGCGGAATGCCCAAGGAGGGTTGAAGAAAGAGACAGGGAGAGAGTTGTACCTCGCGAGTCACGTCAGTTTACAAATAGCCGGCCGATTGTTTCTGAGCGCAGGCNGGACGATAAGGCGCGGCATGGCAATCGGATCTAGCAAGGCCGTTGTTGAAGACATGGAGTACCGTGTGACATGTTACTTCGGTCAAGAAGAGTGTTATTTTCTGCCAAGCACTCTCTGGAGCCTTCACAGGTAACTTATTTGTTGGTAGACGTAGGTACGACGACGGGGTTCGGAGGGTCGACAAGAGAGTGAGCGGAATGCTCAAGGAGGGTTGAAGAATGAGACAGGGAGAGAGTTGTACCTCGCGAGTCACGTCAGTTTACAAATAGCCGGCCGATTGTTTCTGAGCGCAGGCAGCCGTGCGAAGTGAGAATCCTCGCGTCTCCCTGGCGACCCCTCACAAAGAGATCGGGGGCTGTG
>NQII01000241.1:238711-269893 GCA_002778355.1 Clitarchus hookeri | reverse complement strand
TAACTGAGAACCAGCGGGCAGCGTGGCAGGAATGCTAAATGACCCCCTGGCGGCCATTCCTCGCGGGGGAAGTTGCTATGGACACCGTCATCAGCAGGTCGTCATCGACCGCTTCCCACGAGGGGATGGTGCTCCCGCCAACACCATCGCTTTTGCTGTATGACGAGCGACGCTAGCTGCATTGTATTCATATTGCATTACTACGGTAAACTTTTTTTTGTATTTTGGTAAATCTTTTATAATTCAACTTAGTCTCGATTATTGAAGTTATATATGAAAACAACTATGTTTACAAAACCTACTGGCCTGCTTGAAACTGAGGAAAAGGGTTGGACGTCTTTTTGGTCTAAAATATTTTAGTTATTACTTATGTTTCAGATTAAATTTTTAAATATGTGACTTTGTTATGGCGTAGAACACTGTTTAATTGTATTTTAGGGACAATTTTCATTTGGGGCATATCCAGGGTTGGGAACGGGGTTGGGGTTTTAACGCCCTCCCACCTCCTTGTTCCCATTAGGTTGTACAATTAGTATTAAAACTTTTAATTATCCTTTATTTGTGGTGATATGTAATTGCTGTTAACTATGATGTATTTCATTTTACTTTGACGTATTTTTTTTCCTTCGAATTTCTCCAAACTAACAATTTCCAGCATCGCAAATGCCGGTGTAACCTAGGCCTACCTCTCTTCACTTTAGTTGGTGTAACTTCCCGTTGAAAAATTTCTGGCTACGCCACTGGGACCGTTGTAACCCTCCTTGCCCCTAAGGTTGTCATCAATTTGTATTAAAGTTACTAACAAGCCTTTAATTGGGATAAAAAAAATGCTATTGCCGTAAAATATGATTCATTTTATTATACTGAGGAGTAATTTTTCTTTCAGTATCTGTCCTAAATAAAACGAGCGTCTGCGCCGATAACGAAGATGAAACTTGCCTCCCATCCCTTCAGTTAACACCCCCTCCACTTCAAAAATTTTCTGGCTAAGCCACTGTTGCTGTTGTTTCTGTAGTCATTCTCAGAAGGTAATCCATGATTAATTCTTATTTATCCCACGTGGTGAACAAAAAGGTACTTCATTGATATTATACTTACACTAACACCTGAGTGATGCTTGTTAAATAAGAAATTTCAATAATGAAAAGTGAATCCTTTTTATAACTCAAAACTTGGTAACACCACAATGGTTTCTATCTCTTTCCCTTAATGCTACCGTCTAACTGAAGCTTTTTTTCCCGCGTCTGGAACCCAAATGCACAGGAGCGATAAGGGCGACACTGCCTCGCGCATCAAGTGCGCCATCGCCACTAAGCGCAAGGCTCTGAACTGACGTGCAGTGTTCTCGTCGCACTGCGTGCACCTATGGGACTTTCAGCGGCGACCTTATTATTTTTTTGTCAAAAGTCTATAGGAGGGTTCAGGGCAGGGCCTTTGAGTAGTTTTGTTTGTTTTTGACGCGTACGCTTTGAGATACAACGCCTTGAAAAAACAGTTTTTAGCCATTTTGGAGTACTCAAAAATGGTGTTTCTAATGTGGGTGACGTCTTGAAAACAATCAACAGTCCTCGTCTGAAGTGTGTGTTCTTTTAGTATATCAACACATTGGACGTACGTTTAACAGTTTCGCAGAAAAACGTGAATTTCTAACACTCCACATGTTTCGCGTTATTATCTCTCAAGTGTAGCTACATACGACTGCCACAGCTATGGTACATACACGTAGGAGATTCCAACCTTTGAGACGAGAAGTCAAAAGCTCGGCTGCTTTTATGGACAAGTTCAAATCATGGACAAGGTCATTTAATTCGCCTTGAGTTATCATGTGATGAATAATGTACTTGCCTCAAACGTGGCATCGTCTTCCACTTGCCGCATTTCCATATCAGATACATATTAACATTCATCTTCCACAGATAGATGTACTGGAGGTTGTGGAACAGGTAAATCCTTACTGTGGGGCACGGGCCTTATAGCAGATGACAAATCAGGGTACTTTACATGCACTCATCTCTGGCACTCATAGTTTTTCTCATAAAATAAACAGTTTTTACACATATTGTGATCATTTTTCACTTCTTTGTTTGTAAACAAACAATGTTTACCTTTACTGCGACGTCTCTATAGACTTATCATCTGTTAAACCATATAATTGGAAACTGCGGTAAAACGTAGAACAAATTAAACAAACAATATTTTAATACAAAAAAAGAAATATTTACTTTACACTTTAAAACATGGAAAAATACTTCAAAACAAATAAGTCATAAAATAAACAAACATTCTGAATCATTACAGAGTTGTATGGTTCATGTCAATCATTGGCAAAAAGCGAGTAGAAACTGTTCCTTTTCCCCGACCACCAAATGTTGCATAAATCCAGACCAACCTAGACGTGGCTCCTTCAAGAGTTTGCTAGTGTACCACAAAATATCAATGGGATTCGCATCAAGAGACCTATATTCTGACGGCTTAAAAACAATGTTTCTCAATGCTGATACATCTCTTCAAAAGAAACTGTAAAGGACATGCGCTTTCTCCACTACTTCAGATGCTTTCTTGGGTGAATTAGACCTTTCAATAACTTTGTCGTGGCTAAAAAATATACCTTCATTTGATCATGTTGTACACATACGAGGGTTATTCGGAAAGTAAGGTAATCGAATGTCGCGTGAACATTGTAACGCGCATGGCACCGATCCCGGCATGCCTTGCTCGTCAAACGACGCCATTTGCATTGGTATTGTTGCAGTGTGCTGTTTACAGTGTCAGTTCAAAATGTTTAAAACAATTGATCAGCCTGCCGACTGTGAAATACGGTCAGTGATTCGGTTTATGACAGCAAGGAACGTTTCAGCAGCGGAAGTTCATCGACAGATAAGTCAAGTGTATTTCCCCAATGCGATGAGTGACAGCAAAATGCGCACGTGGGTGACAGCTTTCAAGGACGGACGGGAAAATGTCCATGATGAACCGCGATCAGGCCAACCATCAGTGATCACAGAAGATTTGGTCAAAGCCGTGGACGAAAATATTCGTGAAGACAGGCAATTCACAATTTCAACTTTAACATTGGAATTTCCAAATGTGGGTAAAACAACTTTGCAAAAAATTGTCTCTGAAAATGTTNGCTTACTGAAGAACACCAAATGAAAAGATTGGCTTGTGCTCTTGATTTTTTGGACCGATATTATAAGGAAGGTGATCAGTTTTTAGAGAAGATTGTCACAGGGGACGAGACGTGGGTTTCTCACATGACCCCAGAGTCTAAACGTCAGTCAATGAAATGGGGTCACCCGACATCACCAGTCAAAGTCAAGGCCTAGCGGACAATCTCAACACGCATGGTTATGGCAACCATTATTTGGGATAGACATGGAGTCGTGTTAGTCGAGTTTATGCAGCAAGAGACAAAAATCAATGCAGCCGCTTACTGCGCTACCCTGACTAAACTTCGACGTGCAATACGAAATAAGCGACGTGGCCTTCTGGCGTCTAGAGTTTTGTTGCTGCATGACAATGCCAGACCCCATTCTGCCATTCATACCCAAAATCTGATCAGATCATTTGGATGGGAACAGATTGACCCCCCACCGTACAGTCCAGACTTGGCGCCGAGCGATTTTCACATGTTCCGCTACCTAAAGGCAAACGTCTTTAGGTAGGCAAGCGGTTGGCCATAGATGACGAGGTGAAAGAAGTAGTTACAGACTGGTTATCCTCACAGGCGGCAGACGTCCATGACTAGGTAGACAAAAGCTTGTAGAACGTTATGACAAATGTTTAAACAAATGTGGAAACTATGCAGATAAATAGAGAAACATGTAAGGAATTAAATAAAAAACGTTTTTTTGTAAAAATATATTATGGTTGATGTTTTATAAGTAATCGAACCTTACTTTCCGAATAGTCCTCGTAATAATGCCCATTCAATTAAATGTATTGTGGCCATCAATAGTGGCAATATTGTGATCATTGTTGTCTCCTACCTACTGGAAAAATTTCCCTGGTAGTAAAGTTATAGTTTTCTCGTAATTCACTATGGATGATTTCACAAACCTTTGTACTTCATCGTATGTGACAGAGGAGTAGGATTTGTACAGCTCATCTACAAACTCCCTTGATGCAAAATCTCTATGCAACTGCGCCCCAAATGCAAGAAGAATGGAGCAGCCATTTCTTACCCAATAGCAATTTTTTAGTGCATTATCATTACTTTAATTTATTTTGCTTGTGACAATATCCAGAAAATTCTTTAAGTGGCAGAAAATTCCCATTTATTTCAATAGACGCCATATCTTTGGCAGAAGGATATGTATCCAACATCTTTGGCAACAGTTTCCTATCAGTCTTTATTATTTTTGTTGCTGCTTCTATAATGCGATACTTCTCTTGCTCAGTGTCTTGAAGGTTTTGTTGACACTGATAATTTATTATTATTGATGTTGCTGTACACGGCATTGTAACTAAGGTTTCCAGTCCATTTCTTTGTATAAATATTATCTCGTCTCCAAAATGATCTAATAGTTTTTGTCGCATCCATTTCTGGGAATATGCAAGTTGTTCTTCTGGCAGAAATCCCTCCACTTTGAGTACAAAAATTTACCGGAGACACATTCATCATCATTTGTTTCTAACCAATCGGAAATTTTTAAAAATAATTCATGTTGCGCATTATTTGTTGGTCTTCCAGAAGAAGCATATGTCTCATAACATCTGCACTTCTCGGGGATGCATTGTCCAAAACGGAAATTTGAACTGCATGCTTTATGGTACCGATTATCTGCAGCAGGCAAGTTAATAATTGACAGAAGACGTGTTTTAACACTATCTGACCAACAATCACTCCTTGTTGCACAGGTGTTCAATAAAGTATCACGGAACTGAAGCGTTCGAACTGAAACAATTTACTTTGTTTTTATATCGTTAGGTTGAATACAATTAGCACAAAAGAAAAACTTGTCCTTAAAATTAAACGATGGTGTCCCTGTGCATCGACGACATGCTTGGTTTAAACCTTATTTTTCTTCTGATTTAATTTTAATTTCTTTCGTAACAACAAGAGGATTTGTGTACACTTTACGAAACGAAGCATTAACTCTTACAGAACCTTCGGTTGAAGTCAAAAGTAATTCAGATATTTGATCGTCTCGCAGCTTGCTCGCACCAATAATCCCTTGTATTCCTTTCGAAGACAGCTGAACAGCCTCTCCCACATCACCGATGATCTCTGAGCATAAAATACACTCATACATTGCTATTTAAGTTGGAACAGAGGAAAACAGATGAAATTTGAATAACATAAGTTATAACACATGTTGGCTATAGCACACAAAATAAATAAAAATCAATGCAAATAGGAGGTGCACTTTTCTTCTCCCCTTCCCATCACGACTACCCAAATATCGTTTACAGGTGAAAACACGAGTTCTCTAAGAATTAATCAATAATAGTTTCTGTATCAATGTAACTATTTTCCAAATAAAAGTGGAAAGTTGGAAAAAACTGAAAATAAGCAAACACCCTAATTTGTTAAGAATTTTCAAATTGAAACAACAAAAAAACTACGGGAACTAGTGAAAAAAAGCTAAAGAATACAATTGTGTAAAATTTAATGCTCTTTAGTTTTTTTCCTATACATTTTGTCTATAGGGTGCATGGTTTTCCCGTAATATAAGAAAAACTGCAAAAAATACATCATGTCCACCATATTCCCAATATGGTGGCCAAAGGTGCAAATATATTGATGTATATTTTTAGTTTGTTGAACTGCATGACATTACCTGAAAATCACTGCAATCAAACATTTTCTTTGTATTACTTCTACGTCAGACCTTTTTTTTTTTTTTGGCTTATTTCTACTAGAATAGCATTGTCGAATAAATTAATCATCTTTACCAGCAAACTGTCCTAGTTTGAAGAGACCAAGGTTCTTACTACGATGGCACCATTTGATAGAATGTCCCCTTCTTGGGATGGTTCGATTATGCCGAACCATCTGACAATTTTTCCCTGTCATCTGCCTGGAATAATATTTTCGCTAGAAGCAAGGAGCACAGTGGACTGACTATACACTACAGGGAAGCTCACTGACAAATACAAATCTTAACATGTTGACACAACCAACTCGGTATTGCCTGCCCATAGCACCCTTATCGAGTGTAAATACAGTACCCCAGCTTATGTAACACATCAAGTACCAAAATCCATTCTTCCTCTTTTTCTGCTATGTAAATATCGTGCTCTATTCTGAGGCTACCAACCCTCAACTATACCCTTATATTACTTATAAATGGGGTAGTCTCGCCCGTTGATGTAGTCAAGCAGCATTGTTCCATGCTGTCGTCGGACAATCTGGGAGGAAGACCCGAGGATGTCCGGGTTTACCACCGTTACAGTCGCCCTGTTTCAACGACCATCTGGCAAGAAACATCATTCAGACTCCCCTACACCGATATAGCATCGGAGTTTTGTTTCTCCGAAGGTACCTGCATTACCACTAAAGGCTTCCCTCCAATAATAACCTCCAGATGGGTGTTTGCAAATATGCCGACCATGTTGCATTTTCACTTGCATCTCGCTGCCTGCTTCCCGGCTGCTGGTGCTCTTGCTGATGTTGAGGGCAGTTGGCTGTCAGGTGCAGCCTGCTGTCAACTTGGCTAACACTCGGGTTATTTGGATGGAGGTGGCGAAGCTATGTAGCGCGGGTCTTGGAAGCGATGTCCATCATGGTTGTCTCCAAATCCTTTAATGTCTTCTTGATGCTGTCGTCATCATCTTCACTCAACATCACTGCTCACTATAGACGTCGGGGCACTGGCGCCCGTCTTGCTGACTCCACCTCCAGTACTCAGGCCAGGGCATCCTGCATGATGTGAGGCGCAGCCAGGCATACAGCTTGCCGCACCTCTGTATCGGTGATAGTGTCAACGAGGAAGCCGCTTGCTCTTACATTGCGTTCTTCCTCGGGACGCCCCTCCAGAGACAGGCGGGAGAGCCGCACGACGTCCTTCCACAGCTTCTGCAGTGGTCCCTTGATCGCTGGGTGTGGCTTCGCAGTTGGGCATGGCGGACGTGTTGCAGGTATCGGTCATGGAAACGCACTGCAAAGCCGACACCAGTGTGGAGTACTTCAGTCGCTATCGTTCTGGCATAGACAGCAGTGTGCTCAGTGCAGTGCCCCGCAGTACAGCTACGAGGCAGTAGTTAAAGCATCCTGAACATAGACGATCTCAAACTGGTGTCAGAATTTGCGCCAAGGTGTCTGTCTATCGTAGGGGGTGGGTTTAATTGTGATGTATTTACCCACTCCTGGCTGAGGCGTATCCACAATGCAAAATTGCTGGGCTTGTTAACCTCTACCTTCTCCTCGCTGCCCATATTCATCGACTTGGTGGTGGTCAATCGCATCTACCCCTTAGCAGCTGGCCCATAGCCTGGTATCTTTTTTATTGCTGCTGTAGGAATTATTGCCATTCTTTCTTGAGGGCGCTCACCTTCTGTTCCACCTCATACTTTACACTGCCCATCTTTAAATCACACTCTCGCTACCTCCTTCTCTCTTCTGGTCTACATTTTCGTTTACATTGTCTTTTTCTTACCCCCATTTTCGTTTGTACTGTCTATTTTTATTATTTAATGCTTCACTAACACTACTAATATTTACACTACCATTTGTTGTATTTATTTGACTTTTTACATTTTCTATTTTTTTTACATACATTTCTTATTTGGCAATTGAGTCCTTCAATTAACGCACGCAGTGCATCCATATCTGCCGACATTCTTGTTGTTAGAGGCTGTTCACGGCAAAGTGAGCACTTTTGAAGCACTAGTTACTTTTCCCTCCCAGTCATTTTTTATCCTTTAACCACATTTTTTGAATTAATTTTGCCATGAAAGTAATAAACGCAGCGTGTATATTCCTCTGCACTCGGAAGTTAACGTCCAAGGCTACAATAAAATATATTTCTTGACTATTATTCCAAATGAGAGAGCATTCAAAAGTGCTCAATTTATCGTGAATAGCCTTTGTCATTCGTTGCACGACTTAGTAAAATCTGTTTTACATGAGTAATTATTCTAACCAATATACAGCTATTGTAACGCCTAACCTACAAAAATAGCACTGAATAGATGCCTCCATCCCACCTCTGACACCAGTGCTACAATTTTTCAAAACCAATGAACGTAGTCAGGTTCTTTAATAAATTGAAGTTTTATTTAAATAAAATAACTAATAATAATTCCGTTATTTATACGCATTCCACCAAAGTAATATGCAAAACCTAATATCTTGACTTTACTGGCTATCACTTGCTATTTACAGTTAATATTTACACGATTGTCTGTTACCTAACATTAATACAACAAAATAGTTAAATTCAGTCTTTAAGAACAATTAATAACACCTATTGAATTACTATTAAAAATTACGACGACGAATGGTTGTTATTGAAACCGAAAATGCAGTGCGTGCCCCACAGTTTGCAGTATCTCTCTGGATGCGGTGCCACGTTTTGCTACTGCATGCCAGCAGACACGACGATCCTCTCTAATCTGCTCTATCTGTAATGTGCCTGGCAGGAGCAGTACCTACTGTAAGGGTGCTATTCATAGTGTTATGAGCTTGCAATCAGGCGATCGCATTCTCACAAACATAACACCGGTAATAGAACAGGAGCCAAGCACCAGCACAAGAAACCCCCTTAAATGGGGCGGAAGGCCTTGGAGTAGTCAACACGCGTCCAATATTAAGGCTGGAAGTGGGGTGGACACGATCTTTTGTCTTTGATTTCCGAGATGAAGACGCCAGGAGATGGAGTGTGCCAACCACCATCATACATCTACAGCCTTCGGATACAGTATTCAGGCGAAGACGTTCTATTTAAATAGCATCCAAAATAAATAATGTTCTGTGGCTTATTTAAATTATAATTAACTTTTACTATATCGCTGATCTCCTCCGATTTAACTTATATTTCATGTAAAGAGTTGTAACTAATATTATGCAAATACAACGAATTGAAAACATACTTAATTCACCCTATCTCTGAGTACTACGCATACCCTTAATAATTAAATGTACAATTTTAAACTAAACATAAAACTGTAACAGCAGTCAAGTCTCAAGGCTGAGCTTAGGACGGTCTTGGTCAAGATCATCTTATTTCGCAAGACAGTGTTACTTCCGCTTCACGTTTCATAATCTGCAATTAAAACAATCTCCGCGAAGTCGGCGTGTCTCAAAGCATAGCTTATTCTTCACCACTACCGGGTTGGTCAATCACGAGCTTAAGGTAGGATACAAAGGCTCGAATTCAAACAAAACATGGTGGTTAAAACGAAATAGAAATAAATAATTAGTTTTTGTCACTATGACGTAATGTATGTGAGATATTATACGCGAATTTAAAAAGAAAGTATTCCAAATTGTACATAACTATTGAAAATACATAAAAACGCGATTATAAACAAACAAAATTACTCTAATTCGTTGAAGTGTAACAAAACTGCATTTCTTGCTCAGGGAAATGTTGCGGATGAGTGTAATAAGATACTGTAAAGAAAAGTGTCTGAATATTTCATTTATATACACTCAGCACATAAGCGCGAGCATTTGTTTAGAACTAAAATAACGAGAACCGAATACTATCGCAACCTCTAGAGAGCGAGGCCAGGCGCCATAAGAGCGAACACAACTCGGTTGTCCCAGTGTGGTGAATATAAGGCAAACACAATTTATATAACCTTTTTATTAAGAATTATCTCCATTATAACATGCATATTTACAACACCTTTTTCTCGTTGCTTTGATTTGAAACGCATTTTATTTATTATTATATAATATACATTTTTTTGTAAATTACAATTACATTTGAAAATAACTAAAATTCATTATTGTAAATAAGTAGTCTTAGTACTAAATGTAGCGCTATCTAGTTATTACAATGTAATTAGTTTTACTATACGCATTACGTTAGATATTTATTGGTATCTGTAGAATTACAGTTCTGTAAATACTTTCTCACGGCAGAATAATTAAATCACCAATCTCGATCAAACATAAGTTTTGCTATCGCCATTTTACTGGAATATTCGGTATTTCAACGTATGAAGTTATCCAGTCAGCGTCTGCCATTTAAAGAAACACCGTTTAAATTCACCTCCACAGTTAACTTGGTGAATACGGGCTTATTTCTCGTTTTAAGGAAGTTCTCAACGAGTATGATGCGTGGTTTTAAACTGCGATCGCAAGCAGTGACTATGCAACAGAAATATTAAATCTTGAGGTACACAAAAATTCGACGGCCTTAGTAAAGACCACCTTGTTTGAGACAAGCTTAAGCATTGTTCATGAAATGTACATAAATACGAACTTAAAATACACCTAATAAGAATGTCTTGACGAAGCTAGTGCTCAAGATATGTTTATGAATAACCCCCTCCCCAGCCAACAAGTGACTTACGACCCGTACATGTCCACGCCTGCACACATCGTGTCATAGTGGCGACTGCACGGCCGAGATGAATAACAATACAACGAGCCGACCATGCGCCTTCGTGCAGTCTAACCACACGACCACGTTCTAATTGGTCTGGGTGGTGATATTCTTCGTAAGTACGATGCCATGGCATACTGATCTGCCTCTTAATACGCAGACTTCTGCCTTTCCAGCCTGTTGTACGGGCCTTTTAAGTACTGGGCACGCCACTTTAACCATTCTTATTGCGCAATTGGTACTGTTACGTGTTCTTGTTTTTAATGAAAATATTCTATGGGGGTATCGGTTTCTGTGTCCAGCAGCGTAATTAAAGACATCTACGAATCCGTCGAAGAAAATTCGGTCCACGCTTACTTTTAGGTGATGTGAGCTTACGAAGAGAGAAAATGCTCACCCTGATAGTATAAGGCAGTGATTATTTTAACAGATATCACAATTAGTAAAAGGTTCTACATTTAGGAGCCTTGGGAGAGTATAATACCGAATAAATGCATTATATAAACCTAAAAAGCTACTTACACGAGACAATATACAGATCACTGAAACACATTTATCACTCGTGGATTTATTAAGTAAATTCAATATACTATAACTTTTTGAGCAGTCAAATTTATTCATTGTATTTATTAAGTGAAACACGTGGCAATGTTTATATAAACGTACGGTGGATATATACAAATTTTTCTGAAAATATAAACTTAAGAGGAAATTGGAATTGAAGTTAGCAGAACAGCGGCGGGAGTCCGCAAGTTTACGTACCTGCGTGCACAACAAGTTGCATATCACGAAGACGACGGGACCGGCGCGTACATAAACCACCATGAAAATACATGGAGACCCTACATCGCCAATACTGCTGTTTATGTGTTGTTGGAATGCAATCACTTCTGGCAGCCTTTACTACTCAGTTGCTAATCTCCCATTGTTCATGCAGTTTGACACACGTGTACTAACAAGCAACCACTAGCGGCGTCCACGTACCTCCAGTTTATGGTGTCCTATGTGCAGGCGCTCTCCGCATGGCACGCCAGTTCCGTTCGCCTTCGTGATATGCAACTTGCTGTGCACGCAGGTACGTGAATTTGCGGACTTCCGGCGCTGTTTTGCTAACTTCAATTCCAATTTTAAAATACTAGACGAATCTTCCAAACATTTTGCGAACTAGGATTTCTTGTTTATATTAGCGCATAAATGCCGTGGTTTGAATTTCAACATATAGTTTGAAAACACGTTGTGTGTGTACACACAAACACACATCTTATTCTCGGGTAATACACATTTATATTACCTTAATCAAAATGATAACCTCTCTGCAGATGTAATCGCAAAGCGAAATTTTGTTTTTACAAAAGTCAGATCAGTACGAATTACCAGTAGTTCTTCAAATTTATATCAAAACATCCTAAAAAAAAAATTACCTCTTTTAAGATTCGAAAATCGACGAAACTCGCCCGGAGCTTGTTGTATTTTTCTGTTGATTGGGTTTATCCATTCGCTTTTCTATTTCTTCTTCATTGTATGCTGTCACAAGTACTTCTTTCTCAGAGCTCTCCATGCGTTCTTCTGATAACACACTTCTGTTGCGTGCGCAGATACACAAATTCTATTCGGCGGTTGCCGGTCACTGCTACTGCAGTGTGCGATGAAGTGAAGGTTTGCTGGTCCGTGCTGGTACGCGCCGGTATGATCCGGTTCGCGATGGCCTTAAAGGCGATAGTGTATGTCAGTTAGTTAATATTTGATCATTCATGCATTGCGTCAAATCTTTTGTACAGGCACATGTCACACGACTATGTACATGTAGGCTGAAGACTAAAGACCTTCTGATTACAGCAGACTCCAGACCATTTGAATATCGACTAGTGCTCATAAACTTTGAGTCATGCAAGAGTGGGATAAAACCATGCATTACTGTTCTGATCTTCACTTCTCACCACGTGAGCAAAAATACACGACTAATATTCAAGCACACGTTGTGACCTCGGTGGCTGATGTCGCTTAGGCATTACCTTCGTACCGCAAGGTTCCGCTTTCAATAGATGCAAGTTTAGTTTAGCATATTAGCCACCCGTCAGTTTGCCTACAGGTATAAAGCNCAAGGTTCCGCTTTCAATAGATGCAAGTTTAGTTTAGCATATTAGCCACCCGTCAGTTTGCCTACAGGTATAAAGCATTAATAAGCGCAATCAAAAAAAAATTTAAAGCATAATCATTTTTACGCCATTTGCGTAAAGTACTGGTACATTTATTGTATAAAATTTTAGCTTTCTGAACTTTAAAGTAGGTGTGTTTGCATGTGCAGACACACCTATATGCATATAAACATATGCATATTGCGTTTATGAGTAATTAAAAAAGTTATATTTNTTGCATGTGCAGACACACCTATATGCATATAAACATATGCATATTGCGTTTATGAGTAATTAAAAAAGTTATATTTTGTTGAGAATTTAAAAATTATTCTCTACACCACTTTAAAAAAATTATGCAAGCCGTTTATATATAACTTTTAATGTCCTGCATTTTGCAGAAGAACTGAGATTTTATGTAGGATTTGACTGAGGTAGAAAATATACCTATACCTACAATTGCTACGGAGGAAAATGGGCTGCAAGGTTTTTTTCAGAATTAAACTTTTATTGGTTTTATGTTTTGCTTTCGTGATTTAAATCAGTAAAATGCTACTTACTGAAAATTCTGTGAGTAAGCTGACGAATCCATGGACGAGGGAGACTGATTTTCATCTCCTGTGAATGTCACCAGTATTCACTTGCCCATCGCCACTACAGCTGTGTTTCTCGTCCAGACTTCATGTTATCCATGTTAGGAGGCGTGAATGATAATGAGGAGCCTGCAATTTTTTTCACATGAATGTTTAAAAATCATGTATTTTAATATTTTTTTGTAAGTGGAAAGCTAAATGGGAAGAATTGTTTGTATTAAAATTCATTAAAATTGTATTGTCAGTATTTTGTAACTTTAAATTCCAATTATGGCATATTGAGAAAAATAGCGATAAGAGTTACAAATTGTATGTATAAAATCTTACGTGTTTTTCGTGTTATTTAAAGATGGTTTCCTCTTCTTGCCAATCTGGAAACATAGTGGAGTCAAATGATTTTCCTAACAGACCAAGTATCTTGTGAAATTATTATTGTAATATCATGCTTCCCATCCTTTCCTATCCTGAGGAATTGAAAAAGGAGGATAAATCCGCCACACTTGAATACAGTCGACAAATATGGAAACTCAAGTGTTTTGTACTAACAATTTGAAGCACGTTTTTATATTAACAGTGTTTTACTTCAGTCGTAATTCATACTGTTTTATAGTGACAATAGCAAAGAAGCAGTTCGTTGTTGAAACACGGCTATTTGTTACTGTGCAGCTGGTATGCACACTTTATCTTCTGTATCCCTTCTGCGGACGAATCAATGGAACGAGCAGGAGACCAGGGCGTCGGGGCAGTGTAATTCAATGTAAATTATACACTGAAGAGCCAAAAAAACTTGTACACCTGCCTAATATCGTGTAGGTCCCCCGCGAGCACGCACAAGTGCCGCAAGACGTCGTGGCATGAACTCGACTAATGCCTGAAGGTATGCAGGAGGCAATTCGCACCATGAATCCTGCAAGGCAGTCCACGGTGGAGATCTCTTCTGAACAGCACGTTGCAAGGCATCCCAGATATGATCAATAATATTCATGTCTGGTGATTTAGGTGGCCAATGGAAGTGTCTAAAGTAAGAAGAGTGTTCCTGGAGCCATTCGGTAGCAGCTCTCGACGTGTGGGGTGCCGCATTGTCCTACTGGAATTGTCCACGTCCGTCGGAATGCACAATGGACATGAATGGATGCAGGTGATCGGACAGGATTCTTACGTATCTGTTACCTGTCAGATACGTATCTAGACTATCAGGGNATCTGTTACCTGTCAGATACGTATCTAGACTATCAGGGGTCCCATTTCACACCAACCGCACATGCCCCATACCATGACAGAGCCTCCACCAGCTTGAACAGTCCCCTGTTGACATGTCGGGTCCATGGATTCATGAGGATGTCTCCATACCCGTACACGTCCATCCACCCGATACAATTGGAAACGAGACTCGTCAGACCAGGCAACGTGTTTCCAGTCATCAACAGTCCAATGGTGGTGTTGGCGGGCCCAGGCGAGGCGTAAAGCTTAGTATCGTGCAGTCAACAACGGTACACGAGTGGGCCTTCGGCTCCGAAAGCCCATATCAATGATGGTCCGTTGAATAGTTAGCACGCTGGCACTTGTTGATGCCCCAGCATTGAAATCTGCGCCAATTTGAGAAAGGGTTGCACGTCTGTCCCGTTAAATGATTCTCGTCAGTCGTCGTTTGTCCCGTTCGTTCATGATCTTTTTCCTGCCGCAGAGATGTCGAAGATTTGATGTTTTACCCGATTCCCGATATTCACGGTACATTCGTGAAATGGTCGTACGCGAAAATCCAAATTTGATGGCTACCTCTGAGATGCTATGTCCCATCTCTCGTGCGCCGACTATAACACCACGTTCAAACTCACTTAAATCTTGGTAACCGTTCATTGTAGCAGCAGTAACTGATCTAGCAACTTTGCCAGGCGCTTGTTGTCTTATATAGGAGCTGCCGACCGCATCGCGTTACTCTGATTGGCTCCATACCTCTGTTATTTGCATACGCAGGCCTATACCAGTTTTTTTAGGTCTCCAGTGTAATTTGGTAGTTTAAATTCCATATTCTAGTGATGTTTTCATACAAATTCATAAAATTTAATTTATGAATTAAGTTTTAAGGACTGCTAAGTNATTCCATATTCTAGTGATGTTTTCATACAAATTCATAAAATTTAATTTATGAATTAAGTTTTAAGGACTGCTAAGTGAGAATATAAATTTAACGGTATTGAATTTCTGTTAACTGCTTATATTATTCGTCGGAAACACGACGCAAACAAATTAACCAGGCCAGTTTTGTGCGAGTAGCTATAGCTTACTCTCTCGCTCGGTGCTGCCCCACGTGTAATTTGCTTTCAAGTGAATGGAATTAATACATTACTTTGAATTTATTTCACTACATATAGACTGTTAACGGTAAAGTGAACACTTTTGAAATCAACCTTTGAAAAACGTTACTACCCCTACCTGCATTTATTTTGACGGGAACACTGATGGCATGTACCCAGCAAAGTTGTTAACGACGAAGTGAAAGTAGTTCCATTTATTGGCATTGAATAAAAATTTGTGAATGCGTGCTGTTTTTTAATGCATATTAGTGTGAGAATTAGCGAATTTGTAAAATATTTACTTAGCTAATACTTTTACAGTTTCACATGACCAACGCATGGATAAAGTGATCAGGTCCATGGCAATGTTAATTTTACATATAGCAGAAGAATACACAATGTGCATACAAGTACATCTTAAGCAGGGCTTTCAAAATGGCTCAGTTTACCGTAAACAGCATATGGAAACAAACACACGGTAATTTAAAGGTCCTTAACGTATAATGATAATTAATTTTGTCTCCAATATCATTTCCTGTGTACAGAGTTTCACGAAGAAGCGAAGAAGCGGTATACTTAGAACTGACTTGATAACATATTCTTGAAATGACAAATGCAGCCGTACTTTCATTTCTCGAGATCTGGAAGTGGAACGTACAGTCTGTTAATAACTGGCATTTTAATGCTCCTTCCTAAAGGCGTTATTTGTGTGATTTTGATGTAGCGTGTTTATTTATCTGAACTTTTATATTGCAATACAAGCAGAAATTTATTTCGGTACTCTTAAAACATAATCAGATGTACTGCCCATGCATACAAGTAGCTTCGTAATTAATGCTACACTGCGTGAAGAATTTTTGTTTTCTTTCTTACGGTGCTTCGTATTCAATGACCTTGCAGCAAAAAAAAAAAGTCATGAACCAAAATTGGAATTTGTATTTCAGCTAGAATTTTCAAGCTTCACGCGCAATAGCCTCGNAAAAAAAAAAGTCATGAACCAAAATTGGAATTTGTATTTCAGCTAGAATTTTCAAGCTTCACGCGCAATAGCCTCGCGTACAGCAATTTATTTCGTGCAGAAAATGCCGGCTGCGTTTCGGTAATTTCATCGCACGCTGTATGTGACGTGCGCAACAGAAAGGCCGCAGGTAGCTGCGTCCGCACGCACGCCGGAATGAGACGGAATGAGAAGGTTTAGGAGGGGGCTGGGAGGAGGGGGAGAGAGACCGGAATTTTTTTATATTTCCAGTGTGACACAATTTGCAAAATGCCTCGCCCGGTGAAGTGGAAATCTAATTTCGCTCTTATTTGATCACGTCGAGACCTTTTGATGGTTCGACGCGCGTTCGGCGTGTCAACTCTCCGGTGCTGATGTGCTTTTACCTCCCATGCCGCCCTCAACCCCAGCCCCTCCCTTCCCCTTTCCAACAACACCACGGGTCCCCGGAGCTACAGACAACAATGCACTTTTACCGCCTCCACCCCCTCTTCCACCAAAACCCTGGCACCAACCCTACCTTCGCCAGCAGCCGGCGCCGCTTGCCCACCAAGCAAATATAATTTTTGGCACTTTGAAATCTTAATTTGATCAGGAGTACAATCGGGTTCTGAAACAACACACGCGTGATGAAACGCCTGCCCCACCTGCTGATAGGCACCGTCAGTAGAGCAACTCCACACCAAGTTGGCGTTTGCCTTGATATTTGCCGTTTCGTCGCGAGTATCGGGTGCGCCTGCGAAGGCTAAACGGATTAGAACAACCTATAATTTCATGCAAAAACGTGTGAACTTTCTACTCGGTCCATTTACAGATGNAAGGCTAAACGGATTAGAACAACCTATAATTTCATGCAAAAACGTGTGAACTTTCTACTCGGTCCATTTACAGATGAAAATTGCAACTATATACACAAAGCATATCAAGCGTAATATCATAAAAGTGTTATCTTCGGAGATTACTGTTCTGTGGTATGGTCAAATCGTTACTTGCGTTTTTTTAAATCATATGTTCAAGGAAGGCATAACTGGCCCACTTTAGAATTCAACTTTTGAAAGAAAAGTGTGCTCATTATGTTGTGATGTTCGCTTTCCCACACCTGCCTGGGTCCTGGGTTTAAGCGAGACACGCACGTCTAGGTCGTCACCTCAGTGATTAATTAATTTTCACTGNAAGGCTAAACGGATTAGAACAACCTATAATTTCATGCAAAAACGTGTGAACTTTCTACTCGGTCCATTTACAGATGCAACTTGCAACTATATACACAAAGCATATCAAGCGTAATATCATAAAAGTGTTATCTTCGGAGATTACTGTTCTGCGGTATGGTCAAATCGTTACTTGCGTTTTTTTTATCATATGTTCAAGGAAGGCATAACTGGCCCACTTTAGAATTCAACTTTTGAAAGAAAAGTGTGCTCATTATGTTGTGATGTTCGCTTTCCCATACCTGCCTGGGTCCTGGGTTTAAGCGAGACACGCACGTCTAGGTCGTCACCTCAGTGATTAATTAATTTTCACTGTCTATGCGAGGTGAAGTTATTAATAAAACACCCGAATTTTTTTACTATGGTAGCCCAGAAGCAGAAAGTCGGTTTGCTATTGTTTGTCTGGTTTTTCTCCTCGAGAATATAATTGACCAGCGAACCGGCCCGGCTTCGCCCGGGTGCAATTGAGTTTTACAGTGATGCACTAATAAATAAATTGGGAAAAGACAATTCATTTATGTGAAAACAGAATTATAAAATTATACTACGTTGGCCTAAGTTTTAACTGATTACGGCAACCCAAAAGGAAGGAAATATTTTTTACCCGATAGCCAAGAAGTAAGGCATTGTTTTTGGAGTGTATCTGTGCAAATATTGCGTAGTTACCACATTTCCGCTTTCCAGCGTCGATGTATGAAAATCAAAACGTTAGTTTCATCAAGCTGTAGCTTTAGAAATAAGTGTACCTAGGTACTACTTGTTGCGCTTGGCTGAGGTATCCTAATCGATCACCAAAGATAAACAACGCTCCCAGCAGTACACATTTGGATGGGTGACCGTTTAGTGGTATAACATCCGAACGCTTACGGGCTTCGGAGGGCACGTTAAATATTCCGCTCCTGTTGTTATCGACAGATAGCAGTCGTTAAGCCATTTCAGAGGTCCTTGGGTGTACTGATAAACTCTGACACCAGAGAAAAAAAATATTTCGGTCAAGTTCCCAACCGTTGCAGAATTACTTTTTGTTGTTATTCCACAGGACTCGTACAATTTTCCGAGATAAAAAGTATCATATGTCCTATTCCATGACCTAAAGTACCTACATACCAAATTTTTATCAAAATTCGTTCAGCCTTTATGGAGCTGTGTGGTAACAAACATAAACACACACACACACCCACACAGACTTTCGCATTTATAATATTATAGTAGGATTTAATCGCAGACACCGCTCTCTCAATAGCCGTGCCCAACTTCGCAGGGCGACTATCCACCAGCGGGAAACAACACAATATCGCGGCCTCGCGCCCTCACGTGAGGCCCCCCGACCATGCAGGACGACTCTCCAACGACGAGTGTCTGAAATCCAAACAAAGTCCTCAGACCACGGGTCCGAAGCGCGGCAAAACGTCTCAGCCAATCAGGTGCTTCCAGTGCAAACAATAGCGAAATTCCTCGCCGGTTTCGGGTGCCCCGTTTATTGCATCTCGATTAAATTTCTACTTGTTTACATTCATATACTTATCTACCTNTCGCCGGTTTCGGGTGCCCCGTTTATTGCATCTCGATTAAATTTCTACTTGTTTACATTCATATACTTATCTACCTACATAACCAACAGTATCATTATAACATTAATATTTATCAGATTAATTCTTAATGCCTCTGTAGGGGCCCTGGTTTGNACATAACCAACAGTATCATTATAACATTAATATTTATCAGATTAATTCTTAATGCCTCTGTAGGGGCCCTGGTTTGCCCCGCCTTTCGGGCGTGTTGATTCTCCCCCCCAACACAACTGCAAAAGCTGGCCTCCTTTTCTTTTCTGTCCCACGAAAGTCACAAAAGTGGCTGGCCCTTCACAAAATGGCACCCATGATGCCATCAATTACGGCACCTCTCTGCTTTCGGCATCCTCTTTACTATAAAATCTTTAAGTTAAAACTATTTGCTTATCATTATCACCAATACACATATCGCACTATAAATTTAAACTTGAATCAATTTTATAGGACAATTCTAAGAAAAGTTATTTTTAATGGCATATTCTACAAACTATAACACAGTCACAACTCAAAATGGCCTGTTATAGTGTTTATGGTTCGGTGCGAACATGTACTGGCATAGCTACACTAGTGATAGCAGGAAACTTTAAAAAGTAGTTCCGCTCCTTAACGTATTTTATAAAGTGTAGCGTAAACTGTTTGTTACTGAGATTAGTTTCGTATTTTTTTTACACACGTGTGTGGGTAGGAATGCTGAAAAATGGCATAGTGTCCTTTGCTGAGCAATGAAAGGACACGTTTACCTTGATGTGCTGAAGAACTTTGCTATTCCACAGATTCCTCTAACACAGAGCACTGTTAAAAAAAAAATTTCCGTAAATGTTCTGGGAAAGTGTTGGTAAAAATGCTATAGAACTCTCCGTAAAATTATGGACACGTTGCTTTCTCAGTAACGAATTTTCCGTAAATGTCACAGAACTTTCCGTGAATTCAAGGAACCTCTCCGTAAATTTGCTGGTTATATATTTACTGCACTTAAGCAGGAGACCAGAGCATTTGAGCAGTGTATTCCCTGGAGACTTGTAAGCGGGTCATTTTTATATTCAGAGATCAATTATTCCAGCGAAGCAATAATCATANGTGTATTCCCTGGAGACTTGTAAGCGGGTCATTTTTATATTCAGAGATCAATTATTCCAGCGAAGCAATAATCATATCTACTTATTTGCAGTCAAATTTCATTAATCTCGAGCAAGCAGCACTACTGAAAGTGAACTTTACCTAATTTTAACTTTGTATTGAATTTGGATTCGTCAACTTTTCTTCTACATGACATCTCAGAATTATAATACGAGCTACATTGCGTTGGTAGTTACGACTGATGTTAATATTATAACTACTCTGAGAAAATGAAATCTGCTGTAGAGTCTAAATTTTTGTACCCAGAAGTCAAGCATGTTTGGTAAAGGCTGTTTACGATAAAGTGCGCACTTTTGAAATCAACCTTTGAAAAATGTCATTGCCCCTACCCGCATATATTTTAACGGGCACACTGACTATGAAGCACCCAGTAAAGCTGGCAACGGCTGAGAGAAAGTAGTTCCAGGTCTTAACGTTAAGCGTTAAGTAAACGTTTGTGTATACTGAAATATTTGTTTTACTTTTTGTTCTTTAAAGAATACAAGCGTTAAGTAAACGTTTGTGTATACTGAAATATTTGTTTTACTTTTTGTTCTTTAAAGAATACAAGCGTTAAGTAAACGTTTGTGTATACTGAAATATTTGTTTTACTTTTTGTTCTTTAAAGAATACAAGCGTAAGAATGAAAACATTAGTAAAATATTTACTTTTCTTAAAATTTTACAGTTTCCCTTGACCGTCGCACGAATAAAGTGAAAAGGTCCATGGCAACGTATGGTACATCTAGTGAAAGAAAATCCAATGCGTATAGAAGTAGATCATAAGTAGGGCTTTCAAAATAGCTTTTTTTTTTACCGTGAACACCATATAATCCGAAAGGATGGCTGACTCGCATTCGGGTGGACACAAGTTTCGTCTCGGCTGTATGAAGTGCGGATGAATGTTGTTAATTGGTTTCTATCGTTATTCCAGACAAATAAAAGTGCAGTTTGCTGATATGAGGCGTACTGGTTTCTCATCCACCGGGTACTGAGGACCATCCAACTCTGTTAGAAAATTGCCAGTAAATCTTTGTAAAATTATAGAAACTACGTAAATGTGTTGCTATGATATCGTATATCTCTAGGTTATAAAGACACATTACAAAATAAAAGTTTAATTCTCATAATTTGGGTGCTAACCAGCGCATAAAAATATTTTTAAAATATGAAATATTTAGTTTTGGCGTGGGATTTGAACACGGTTTTCGTGAATTGACAGGATGTAAGGACATTTAAGGGAAATAAATAATACATTTTCGTTATGTGGGTGTTTTCCAGAGTGTAAGAAAGAATTTTACACAAATATATAAAACATTTCGTTTTGGTGAGGAATTTGAACACGATTAAAAGTTATTATCACGCTGCTACCGCATCATCAAAGTAGGAAATATTTGCATTATTTCGTAATTTTGGATTGTTTGTAGTGTTGCTGATTGTTGCAGGTGGTTCGTGCTAATTTTTTATGTTTGAAGAACGAGTTTAAATGGTGTGGATATCCTAATTGCCCTAATAATGATAAGTTTATAGTTACAGCGGCGAAGAACGCGCTGTAAAATAAGTGGTGTAATTTTACTCAAAATGTACTCGTACGTGGCAGCAGAGTTTCCACCAAGATACGTGTAATTTTACACCAACCACGTTTGTATGTTTGCACCAAAGCGTGCAGGCAGTAGCGCGGCGATGACAGATCGTAAATTGCCACTAAACATACATATAAACACTTACTCCTCGCCTCCTCAGTGCGTTCCCGGATTATAAATCGAAGTATGTACCCACTCATAAAAAGTGAATGACAGAAAACTTACTAAAACTGTTGAAGGTGAATGGTCATATCAACAAGCGTGGCTCTCCTTATTCTCACCAACAGCAGAGTCAGTTTGAATTATTTCATCGATATAGAGCTGGGGNATCAACAAGCGTGGCTCTCCTTATTCTCACCAACAGCAGAGTCAGTTTGAATTATTTCATCGATATAGAGCTGGGGGAAAAAAAAAAACGCAGACGAAAATTTCTAGAACAGCTCTGTGATTGGCTTTAGGGGCAAGAGAAATTAAATNGGGGGAAAAAAAAAAACGCAGACGAAAATTTCTAGAACAGCTCTGTGATTGGCTTTAGGGGCAAGAGAAATTAAATTTCAGTCATTATATCATAATTACGTCGGTTATAATTTTAATTTTAATGTTAATATTTCTGGGATTGTTCTGAACTTGAAGTATAATGACAGTGGCATGGTGAGATCAGATAAGAAAGGAGCCTCCATCATATCCAAGATTATAACTTCCCCTGGATGGTTTAACATAATTTTCAGGAATATGATTAGGTTACGGACATTAAGTGAGCCGTATAATTAAAAAAGAAATAATGGAGAATAAATCACTTGACCCTGCATGCATTCATGTGTGGGGCCGCAGGTGATGCATGTCACTCGGTTAACAGCCACACCCTCTCTCTTGAACTGCTCTTATCCAAAACTCACCTAGAAATCACTGATTCAAGCCCATGTGAATGCTGTGTTCCCATAAGATCATTTGTTCTCCTTTGCCAACCCCAAAATCCTGTAAACATTCGTTAGACATATGCGTTTTTCCGAGGTCCTAATGGAGTAAGATAACGCGCTCGAGGGTTAGTTAATATGCGAAGAAAATTTCGCCATAGAAATATTAATTTGCATAAAAAATTGACGTAGCCTATTTATTATATTTCATAGTTAATGAGGGACTTGATTTGAATATTTTAAGTACATAGTTGAATTTTATTATTTGAGTCTGGCTTAAATTGAATGTTGGTTATTGTAATATTTACAGTTATTGTATCATAATTATTTTATAAGGTTTTTCGCTAGGGAAAATATTAGCTATAAACAGTAGACGACAGCCAGTTGTATTGTGAAACTAAATAATTGTGTCTGGATTATTCCGTGTCTATTATATTTTAATATTCAAATTAAAACCTCCATCCAATCCCGAACTAAACCAGGATATAACAATATCACTGTTAAAAATATTTTAAGGATCTCAAAACTTTTAGTTTAGGAAAATTATTTTGCTTCGATACTTATTCGACTCCGAGATGATATAGACTGATTTTGTCTTCTGCGCATGTCCTGAAATTAGCTCACGATTTGGCAGCTCTTCTGTCAACATTTCTTACCGTACAGTGAAGATAATTTATATTTCAGGGTGGCTACACAAAACAAAAACTAAATTACCTGACATTGTCAGATTTTCCTGTCCCAAGACATTTTTCCTGTTCTCAAAACGGTGCCCTCCATAGATTTGGTTGGCAGCATCCTTCGCAAGCGGATGGCAACATTCAACTACATGCACAATTTCCTGCTGTGCCAGGCTGGTTCTCGAAATCACGATGTCACATGTTACTTTTGTGGAAACTTCGGTATGTTTTAAGGAATGGCAGGAAGGCCCGGCTTTCGTTGCGATATCCGAACCCTTTCCTTCTAATTCGGTTTTGTGATCTAAATGCTTGAGTGCGAAACCTGTGCCAGAAAAAAAGAGTAATCTGTCAGTTGGGCGTATTTTCGTAAGCAAATTCCAAAACGGCATGAATAATTCGAAAATTGGATTTAGGACTATTACATCTATATGTTATATACGTGCATGTGATATTAGTATTCAGCAATTGTATAACATTTTTACAAAATTGTATGTTAATTTTATTTTGCTTATAACTGAAAAGCATAATACAATAACATAGTAGGTATTCTTTTAATTAGCACAGTCAGAGCGTTGCCCTCAATCAACACCCGGCTATGACGCTGGGTTTCAAATAGCTAAAACTAAAACCTTTCAAATATTCAGAAACGCGANCCTCAATCAACACCCGGCTATGACGCTGGGTTTCAAATAGCTAAAACTAAAACCTTTCAAATATTCAGAAACGCGACTTAATGAAAATTTTTTTTAGCCTATACATTGTTGAGTTTTACTGGTGTAAAATACATTTGTTACATAATTTATAAAAAGGAAAATTATATTCAATACAAGAGACAGATGTATTGTACGAAATAGAATGTAAATACCAAAATNTAATTTATAAAAAGGAAAATTATATTCAATACAAGAGACAGATGTATTGTACGAAATAGAATGTAAATACCAAAATATTTTCGTTTTTATCAATTTATTGCTACGTCGATTATTAAAATTATTACCTCGCCTTGACACTGTTTCTTAATAGAGAACTTATAATTGTCACAGTCTTATGGTTCTCACACGAATACAACGCGGATAATGTAGTAAACGAATGTAGGCTTATTGAAACATTGCAAACTTCTACATTTACAAAAGTAGGTTTACTAACCACGCTCTTAACAGGAACTGTTCAAAGGTCCCACCGTTGGTTTCAAGACACATCGTGTGTTGCCTGCCTATCAGAACAATCACCTCCTGTTTTTAAATTTCCGCTTGGATTTCTCGAAAATGGATTACCTGACAGTGCCCCGACAATGCCACCCTGTTAATTTTGACTTTCTGATTCACAATTTGTCTTAACAATTTTTNATTACCTGACAGTGCCCCGACAATGCCACCCTGTTAATTTTGACTTTCTGATTCACAATTTGTCTTAACAATTTTTAACGTTAATGTAACAAAGTTCCATGCTAACGTAAGGTGGCAACCCCTATTTACTTATCAAAGAGGAATGATATTACCTACTGCGTTTTCAGAGGTGTAAGATCTCCGTTANGGTGGCAACCCCTATTTACTTATCAAAGAGGAATGATATTACCTACTGCGTTTTCAGAGGTGTAAGATCTCCGTTATAAAACTCACTATTCGCCGATGTGTTAATTAATCGCCAGTACTTTATAATACATTTAGTTTAAAGCGTTTCAAAATTATATTTTGAGGGCGCATAGCCCCCTTAATAAATATTTAAAGGAAAAGCGGTTCAAACACTTTCGACTTATATTTTCGCAAGGAATAAATAACCTGTTGGAGTTTGTCGGTGTTGTTAAAAAATATAATGTGCACAAACAAATACCTCCAGCTACATGTGTCGTATGCAACATTTTAGATTGCAGTTTGGCTTGAACTTCTGGAAATTCAGAATAAAGAGTTGAACGTATGCCATTGTCGATGTTTATCTGGCTTTAAAATACACTACTTGTAATTTCCTGGAACTAAAATATTCAAAAATTTAATCCGGCAGAAAAAAGTTATACCATATTCAAAATAATGTTTGTTTGTATCTNTGGAACTAAAATATTCAAAAATTTAATCCGGCAGAAAAAAGTTATACCATATTCAAAATAATGTTTGTTTGTATCTTTTCTAACTGTTTCTGTCAAATTATAAGTGAAAATAAGCATTAAGAAAATGATTTCGTTAGAAACTATGTATTTACATTGTTAAGCATAAGACATGACAACCGAGAAAGGTTAATTTAACAGTATTTTACAGAATAACTGACAGTTTTTGGTAGCTAGAAAAAAAATTTAATTTTTCTAAAATTATAAAATATTATGAAGCTATTATGCATTAGGTATAACCATTCCATAAAAAAACAGGAAACTGAAGCCATTCTGTCCACATAACGAATAACACTACAAAATGTTATTTTTATTATATACAAAGGTATATTATTCATGAAACTTTGGCAGCAAACACTGACCAAATAATTGGTTTTCATTTCATATGGAAAAAATATACACACACATATTTATTATGCTATATTGAACAAAACCTGTCGCACTTTTAAAGCGAAAATCAAGAGATTATGTAAAGGTTTGTTAGTTAGTTGATCAGCTGAAAGCGAATTATGCAATGTTATAACGTTTTGAATTTTAATGTGTATTTTGAAACTGATGTTCACTATATGAATGTTTAATATGCTGCACCCCTCTCTTTTTCCCGTCACTTTAAATCTACTTTGAAGTCATATTGAATAGCACCGCTAGTTGCAGGAAGAAATATCGATAAAAAAAAAGACTACAGCAGTGGTACGACACAGTAATTATGAATTCGTAGCACTACGCAACATGAACTGCAGACTTCTGCAAAGTAACATTTTTCTGCGAAACGGTATGGCCGCCAGCGCGATTACTCAAGGAACGTTTGTTCGTAATGATCCAGTTGAACAAAAGGATAGCATGCACGTCCTTTCTGAAACTCAGCGGGGCATCACATCCTCGATACGCCCTCGTTGAAGCGGCCCGCAGTTGCNCCCGTCACTTTAAATCTACTTTGAAGTCATATTGAATAGCACCGCTAGTTGCAGGAAGAAATATCGATAAAAAAAAGACTACAGCAGTGGTACGACGCAGTAATTATGAATTCGTAGCACTACGCAACATGAACTGCAGACTTCTGCAAAGTAACATTTTTCTGCGAAACGGTATGGCCGCCAGCGCGATTACTCAAGAAACGTTTGTTCGTAATGATCCAGTTGAACAAAAGGATGGCATGCACGTCCTTTCTGAAACTCAGCGGGGCATCACATCCTCGATACGCCCTCGTTGAAGCGGCCCGCAGTTGCCNATGGGGATCGTAATTTACATCCCGAGCGTGCCCGTTCCTTGCGGTGGTTGTCAGCGACGGGCGTCCCCTACGGCGCCGCCGCCGGCCCGTGCATGCCAAATGTGGCCGACGACGCCTGCTCTCGTCGCTGTCACGGCCACCGATGTTTCCAGCCACAGACAAAAGATGGGGTAGAGTCACCTCGCTGGCTGCGCACAATCAGTCTCCATGTCCCAACATCTAACTGCATTTCTACCAACACGACTACAGTTAGGGGCAATGATTTCTCGCGGAAAAATCTTGAGACAACATACACTNTAACTGCATTTCTACCAACACGACTACAGTTAGGGGCAATGATTTCTCGCGGAAAAATCTTGAGACAACATACACTTAAAGGTCTGTACGGTAGTCAAGCTTTTTTGATTGGTTGAAACATGCTCTGGTCCATGTTAACTGTTTGCGCACGAATCACGGAGGTTCAGTGCCGGATATACAGAGCCCTGAATGGCGCGGTCAAATGCGGAAACGTCAACAGCAGCCAATGGACGTATGAAAACAGCTGAGGTNTAACTGCATTTCTACCAACACGACTACAGTTAGGGGCAATGATTTCTCGCGGAAAAATCTTGAGACAACATACACTGAAAGCTCTGTACGGTCGTCAAGCTTTTTTGATTGGTTGAAACATGCTCTGGTCCATGTTAACTGTTTGCGCACGAATCACGGAGGTTCAGTGCCGGAGCTACAGAGCCCTGAATGGCGCGGTCAAATGCGGAAACGTCAACAGCAGCCAATGGACGTATGAAAACAGCTGAGGTNATACAGAGCCCTGAATGGCGCGGTCAAATGCGGAAACGTCAACAGCAGCCAATGGACGTATGAAAACAGCTGAGGTGTTTATAGTATTTAAAACTACTGTATGCTCCGAATTTTTCGCAAAAAATCAGTGTCTCTAACTATAGTCCATTCACGGTTACTTCGAACTTTTCTGAAGCCCTACTAAAGTTCTTCTTTCAATATATCCCCCCGCCTCATGAAAACAAAGCTTAACCTAACCTAGAAGATTACACCAAAGGGACAGCGCACTACATTTGTGTGCAATCGGTGTAATAATATTTTGCATAAGAACTATTTCTTACTAAGCATTATCAACATGCCTGTTTACTCACTAATTTTTATTCATATTAATTATAAATGGAAAATTATAATTGATTAATACAATATAAGTAAAAGTTCATTTTAACAAAAATATGGTACTTTTATATTAACAGAAGTATAAAACGCTTGTGATACATTGCATATGTAGGAATTAACTAAACACGTCAAACATAGGGTGATTTATAAAAGGTTTTATTTAAAAAATGTGAAGAAACCGCGAAAAGACGGAATGGATTTGAGTTTAGAGCACTGTTTAGTAAACAAGCGCTTTCAGATGTTTGTATACTTCCTCTAATCAATTTAGAATGCAGTTTGGTGTAATTCAAATCGGTGAAAGTATTTTATTTATATAAAATTGCTGGTCTTTTTACTATTAAAATATAAACAAATANGTGTAATTCAAATCGGTGAAAGTATTTTATTTATATAAAATTGCTGGTCTTTTTACTATTAAAATATAAACAAATATGTTCATCACTCTTGACCATGTGACTTTTACCGTTGCGTTTCTTTGGGGTAGGTCAATGTTGGGTACATACACAGAAGACAAACAAGCGGTCTACCTCATATTTAGTCTATGTTTCCAGGCGGGGTGCGCCCTTCCTGGCGATGCGCATGCTCGCTAAATGCGGTCAACGTTACCTTACTTCTTATGCTTCATTATTTCAGGCCAGCATTATTTTATGGTTTGCAGTGTTGCAAGGTATCTTCGCGGTTAGTTGAGCACTTTTGGAATCAACCTCTGAAAAAATGCCAGGGTCTCTACTTGCGTACATTTTAACGAGCACACTGACGGGCATGCACCCGGTAAAGTTGGTAACAACGGAGGGAAAATAGTTCCGTGGTTTTACGTTGAATTAAAAGTGTCAGGTAAGCATACATAAACACTGAAATAATTTATTTTGCTTTTTTTTTAATGCACATGAAAGCAAGATTTAGCAAATTTGTAAAATACGTACTTCTCTAATAATTTAACAGCTTCACTTGACCGACGCATGAGTAAAGTGACCAGGCCTAGAAAAATGTCAATTTTACTTGCGATGGAAGAATACACAATGTGCTTACAAGTAGACCTTAAGCAGGGCTTTCAAAAGTGCTTAGTTTATCGCGAACAGTCTATACTACTTTGGTTCGTACTGTACATATACTGATCCAACACTTACTTCGCTCATACAGCCAATTAAACACGTTCTGAGTGTTTGAGAAACTTTGGGAAAATCACTTACAAACCAGAGCTATAGAAATGCACACAAACCACATTACCCACAGGGAAGAAGCAGACTGTATTGGGCAATGATCTTAGCTTGTACAGCTCTTGTCATGTATTTCCTTAATTTACAAAAAAAAAAAAAAAAAAAAAAAAAACCTGAAACATTTTCATAGGCTTTTATAAATGTAGCTTTTCAAGGAAAGAGCAGAACAATATCTCCCCAGGTTAATGANGAAATATTTTATTGTAGGTACAGATAAAGTTTGAAAACTAATTTTTGTCAG
This sequence comes from Clitarchus hookeri, assembly GCA_002778355.1. Classification (NCBI taxonomy): domain Eukaryota; kingdom Metazoa; phylum Arthropoda; class Insecta; order Phasmatodea; family Phasmatidae; genus Clitarchus; species Clitarchus hookeri. The sequence goes on along the minus strand of NQII01000241.1, from coordinate 240,341 downwards.
ATTCAAATGAGCTCCGTGGCCGAGATCACTAATTTCTTGCTTCTGCTCTACGAAATTCCAGGTCTAAATCTCGGGTAAGCATCTTAGTTTAATTTAATTAAGTTAATCATGCCACCTGCTTAGCCTTCAGTCATAAAATCGGTGGCGTGTATAAGCCCTGGATAAAAAATTCAAGTAACAAAATATGATTAATAATGTGTACGATTATTTTAGCCATCTTAGAAGAATAAGCAGTGGTTATTCATTTCCCACAAGCTTTTTGTTTCTATTCCCTATATCGCTTGGGCTTCTCGTTTGGTTTCCGCTGACTTTCTTGGCCTATGCATTTGCTAGGGACGCCATCTTACGGTTGTAGAGGTATTTGGTTCGAATTACAATTATGTCATGGCTCTGTGTGCTGTTTTATTGCCAAGTTTACATTTAATTTATAGCGCAATCCATCCTCATTATACTACCGGCATAAAGCTGAGAAGTGAATAAGAACTATAATATATAGTGTTTAAACTACAACATCTATTGTCAAAGACGGCTGCTGTGGCGTTGTTTAACGCTGCCAAAAACAGGAACACCTGTGTACAGCTATCATTAACTAGTTTTCAACTTTGAAATGCATGTGATCGTTGGTTGCTCTACTTTGTACACAGCGCCTCTCATGNGTGTAATTCAAATCGGTGAAAGTATTTTATTTATATAAAATTGCTGGTCTTTTTACTATTAAAATATAAACAAATACGTTCATCACTCTTGACCATGTGACTTTTACCGTTGCGTTTCTTTGGGGCAGGTCAATGTTGGGTACATACACAGAAGACAAACAAGCGGTCTACCTCATATTTAGTCTATGTTTCCAGGTGGGGTGCGCCCTTCCTGGCGATGCGCATGCTCGCTAAATGCGGTCAACATTACCTTACTTCTTATGCTTCATTATTTCAGGCCAGCATTATTTTATGGTTTGCAGTGTTGCAAGGTATCTTCGCGGTTAGTTGAGCACTTTTGGAATCAACCTCTGAAAAAATGTCAGGGCCGCCTCTACTTGCGTACATCTTAACGAGCACACTGACGGGCATGCACCCGGTAAAGTTGGTAACAACGGAGGGAAAATAGTTCCGTGGTTTTACGTTGAATTAAAAGTGTCAGGTAAGCATACATAAACACTGAAATAATTTATTTTGCTTTTTTTTTAATGCACATGAAAGCAAGATTTAGCAAATTTGTAAAATACGTACTTCTCTAATAATTTAACAGCTTCACTTGACAGACGCATGAATAAAGTGACCAGGCCCAGAAAAATGTCAATTTTACTTGCGATGGAAGAATACACAATGTGCTTACAAGTAGACCTTAAGCAGGGCTTTCAAAAGTGCTTAGTTTATCGCGAACAGTCTATACTACTTTGGTTCGTACTGTACATATACTGATCCAACACTTACTTCGCTCATACAGCCAATTAAACACGTTCTGAGTGTTTGAGAAACTTTGGGAAAATCACTTACAAACCAGAGCTATAGAAATGCACACAAACCACATTACCCCACAGGGAAGAAGCAGACTGTATTGGGCAATGATCTTAGCTTGTACAGCTCTTGTCATATATTTCCTTAATTTACAAAAAAAAAAAAAAAAAATGCTT